>CABFOV010000225.1:64402-77562 GCA_902141375.1 Timema poppense
CCCCCCCCCACCACTCCTTCACACAGATGCAAATACATTTCTTCCTAAGTCTACCTTCCTCGTCCATATCACGTAGTAGTAAATATGCGGATAGCCCAAATGGACTGCATGTAAAGCGTTATACACGCATGATATCTCTCTCTCTCTCTCTCTCTCTCTCACACACACACACACACACACACACACACACGTGTGTATCTTATAAAAAAAAGTAAGAAAGTTACTTGTTATCAACCCTAAGTTGGTTGGTTTTCATTTTACCTTGACAAAAACCTATATGTCAATGTGTAAAATATGTTTCTGTCTTTACAACTCTGCCAACTAAAATGTAAATATTAATCATTTAATTTCGACAACTTTTCAATTCAATCTCTTAACCTGCTTTGGTGGCCGCATGATCTAAGACATCACTCTCGCAATAGACTATACTGCCGATAACAAGGAGATCGGAGTTCGAATCTCAGCCGGGTGTACTGAGGGTAGTTTTTCCTTTAAAAAAATCCACTCTTCTCCCTCCACGCAAATGCGGGTATACTTCCTTTAAATTAAACCTTTCTCATCCCTAATACATTAGCATATTTAGTAAATATGCCTACCTGAACAGTTAGTACGATACGGTGCTAAAATAAATCAAATTTATTTTAAAAAAAAATGAAACAGTGAAATAATGCAAGTTGATGTCGAACATGGTTTCGATAATGGTTTGGGGATAAATAAGGATGAATTTAGAGGAATAATACTCGCATTTGCTGGAGAGAGAGTTGGAAACCATTTAGGAAAAACCATCCTTAGTACACCCAACCGGGATCGAACCACGATCTCCTCGTGAATGGCAGTCTAGTCTATTGCGAGTGTAGCGACCACCTAAGCGGGTAATTTTTCTGTGAATATTAATATTTCCCAGAGATGAAAACATGTTTAACTGTGAAAGTGATCATAAGATGGAAGTGTGAAGAGAGTATGAATACATTAATAGTATTTAATTTTGTTTTTATCAAGACCTATCACATACATTAATTTTTTTACTTACTTCTGTGGACCCATGGTATAAGGCGTTATCCTTTTGTTGAACTAGACTGCCGATGACAGGGAGATCGGAATTTGAATCCCGTTGGGGTTTACTGAGGGTGTTTCTCTCTCTCTAAAATTTTCATATACTCTTCCTCCACGGGTACATTTACTCTAAATTAAATCTTCCTCAGCCCTAACTCATTATTGTAAATAGTACATAATTATGCTCATAACCTGAACATGTAGTAAGAAGCTGTGCTAAAAATAATATTTCTTTAGCACCGCGTCTTATATCTGTTCGGGTTATACGCCTACATTACATTAATTTACAGTGTCTCCACATTGTGTTAGTACTTTTCTATGTCATTAGGAGATTATTCGTTTTTATAATCTTAATAGTAGTTATGTTATTCGCAAGGGTGACTGTTATAAATGAATAATAACCTTATATTCAGAAGACCTAAGCTTAGTTGAAATTATTATGACTACTAACCTGTCCATTTAAAAATCTCAGAGGAAGGGGGAAATACACTTGGATTTGTAAGGTAGGGATGAACAAATTCAAACTCGGAATTGCTCCACTTACTTTGGGAAAGTTTAGAGGCATGGACAAACAACATAAGTGGTTGGAGCGAATTATTTTGCTAGTAATATTTTTTTTAAAATAATTGAAAGCTCCAACCTAGATTAAAGAGGATGCTAAAGTTAAAATGCGAAAATATATTAATAAATTACTGCCTAAAGATAACTTTCCGATATAAATCAACGAATATTTTGTTCTAACACAAAAAGCTTACTAACCCTTAGTTGTACAGTTTTTTAAAATCAAATTTTAAAAAATAGTGATGATTTTAACATTGAACAACTAAGGTAAAATGTAAAAATATTATGTTGTCTACAGATAAACCACTAAATAAGATATCTTTGAACAAATAAAGATGCGATATATACAAAACACCTAGGTTAAGTGAATCCTGCGCATTTAGGTAATATACGTCTGTTCCCTTGTCTGCAATAGAATCACATAAAATAACTTTTTAAACAATGTTTCTGAATGCTACATGATAAAATGAAAGTTAATTTGTTTTGATATGTATCAAGTTAACAGCTCAAGTTTAGTGACAACATTTTCTCACTGCAAAAGCAGGTCAAAACACCGTCTTAAACTAAAACCTATTGTTAGTTATCAAACGAAAAATTACCAATTTTTTTCCATAAACTTGTAAATAAAGAGGATAGGCTGGATTAATTAAATAAAATATTAAATTCTGTGGATGTTGATATTCAACTTATAAGTGCGCTATGCTTTATAAATCAAAAAGTTATGAATGGATAACACATAATTTAAAATATTATAACTTTAAAGTGGTATTTCATGAAGAATAGAATGCTACTGAGTGCTATTTTAATATAACTAATATGCTAGAAATATAATTTGAAACTGTATACTCTTTTTATGTGCCTCTAGCAAAGTTTATAAACGTCATATACATACATACACCAACATGGCGTGTGTATTTCCTCTTTTTATTAGTGAAAGACACTAACTTTGGTCACGCAGTCTAAAGAGATCTACTCGCATTTACATACAGTAGCCGTTGATGGGGAATTCTAAGTTTGAAAGCCAGTCTTGGGCAATGAGAAAGGTTTTACATAATTTACTTTACACTCTGATGTTCCCACCTTCTTCCCATACTAATGTAGATACCCTTTTTTTGAACTACTCTCCTCATCCTTACTTCTAAGATAGAGCGGCTGTATAGTCATAGATGTAAAATATGCCCAATAAAAAATCATAATTAAAACTTTTATTTTACTATCTTATAGTATTTTAATTTAATATCCCAACATTAAAATTAATGCATCTAAAACATGTCTGCTTGTATTAAAGATTGCTGTGTAAATAACAAGTCCTAAACTCACATGTGGATTACTAACGTTTGTGGGATGTGGTAACTGTTAGTAGCACGCAATAAATAAACTCTTACTGAACGTTGGTGATCCCATTTCTGATGTTTAAATAATTTTTGTTTGAACATTGTCTTTATTTAAAATTATAGTTGTGTAAAATTGTTATTATACCATTTTCCAGGAGACTTGGCTCCCCTTGGTTGCCTCTAGTTTCAGCCCTCTTAAAAAATTTGCTTGATGTCAAAGAAAAAATACATTATGAACTTAAACCGCTACAAGAAAAACGCGATAGAAATAACCGTTTAAAAAATACAAACATACTTATTTTCGGCCAGTTTCAACATTTTTCTATATTAATAGTATTATTTTGTTTTAGTATCAATCAAAAGTAACTTCTGCCGATCAAATTACCTGACTATGATTACATAATAGTATTTCTAATAACTTTCTTAGCTCTAATAACTTTCGGTGAACTGGTGGTCTAGGGGTAAGGTGTCAGACTTCTATGCTGACGGCCGGGGTTCAATCCTCGGTCCCGGCAAATATTTATCTGATTACCAAACCCTTCCTTCACCTCTGACAAGACATCTTGTGAATGTGGGGAATGCCAGGCCCCCACCGTGGCTCGGATTCCACGTTAAACTGTAGGTCCTTCATTTCATCTCACAATCACCCTACCATTACACGTTAGCGTAAGTGCGTGTAACCCGAACGGGTAGTAAGACGCGGTGCTAATAATAATAATAATAATAATAATCTAATAACTTTCGTTGCTGTCGGATGATGTCCTTGCCATGTTCCTAACCATAGCTTGTTTATAAACTGGTTTTCTCACTTGCTGAGGCCAGGTAGCCGAGCCGAAAGGTCGGCAGTCTCTAGCCACAAATTACACGTTTTATTTATTAAGTGCATCCACAAATGAATACCATTTTAAGCCAAATAGCAGCTCACCACAAATTACACTATTTATTTATTTATTAAGTTCATCTACAAATGAATACCACTTTAAGCCAAATAACAGCTTACTACTAATACTAAACCTTTCTTTCCCTTCCGTTATGACCATAGGAAATGAATCGATAATGGAGAGTTGAGTGTAAAAGGCATTACATCTCCAAGCGCAGATCTAGTTTATAGAAAGGATGTGGGGTAGTTTGATTCACATAAACATTTTTTTGAGTAAATACATTTCACACGATAATTTTGATACTTACTAGTTGTAGATTAGGTACAGCCAATATAAGTAATACCCTTACATGCAAGATAGTAACTATGTGGTTGAAAAGTTTCAAAACAGAACAGTAACACAGTAACTAAAGTAGATTTTGGAAAAGCAAAAGTCAAGCTGGAAACAGTTAAGCTTCAGTCTATTTAAAGGAAAGTGATGAAAGAGGGATTGAGGGGAATTCCATCCCATCCTCAACACACACATATTAAAATTAATAATGATAAATAGGTGTTTTCAAGATGACTTAAAAAGCCCAAATTAGGGCAAGCTACAACTAACATCTGATGGTGCGATTTGATCTGCTAGACCGGGACAATGCAATTTCTGATAAAATAATAAGCGATGAGGGTGACCTGGCGGTTTAGGGGTAAGGTGTCAGACTTCTGTGCTGGCGGCCGGGGTTCAATCCTCGGTCCCGGCACAGATTTATCTGATTACCAAACCCTTCCTTCACCTCTGACAAGACATCTTGTGAATGTGGGGAATGCCAGGCCCCCACCGTGGTTCGGATCCCACGTTAAACTGTAGGTCCTCCATTTCATATCACAATCACCCTACCATTACACATGAGCGTAAGTGCGTGTAACCCGAACGGGTAGTAAGACGCGGTGCTAATAATAATAATAATAAGCGATGAGATTAACAGTGAAAAAACTCGCACGGATGAAACTAAGGTCTAAGGTGACTGGATCACAAACTACTTGATTACAACTGACTAAAAGATAAAGTTTTCATTCTCATAGGGTACGCGGAAATGTGTATTTTCACATGTGATTTTATCAATGTGGTCTTTCCTTCTTCTCTTCACGTTAATTCGGGTCCATTTACTCTTATCTAACCTTATCCATTACCCCTTAAATTATTAATTACCATAGAGTTACACAAAACAAGGATTGAAGAATAATGGGAAAGTGAGGAAAGTAAAATATGTTTTTTTAACCTTAAGATGATTGGCCCTTTTCGTTTGGTGTCGAAATGCAAAGCCGTGGGAAAAAATTGTTATCTTCAAGAATTTTATTGTTTTGACATTTTCTTTTAGGGAACGATTTGTTCAAGAATATAAGCATGTTGATTAAGTTATACTTTTTATACACACGCATCCTCTATAATTTTAACAGTGATCAAATTTTGATAAAATTGACATATTTCAATAGAAAACTACCAGCTGCATAGCAAAAAATAAGAAAATGTAACAATTAATAAAAATCTATACATTATTTTGGAAGGGGTGTTGAAAATATTAACATCAAATTTCACTCGTTCTCGAGAAAACTGATGTTTCCAAACGTATGATTTTTCCGCAAGACCTGTTCTGTAGCTAGCGTCATCTACGGTTTGCGTGATCCAGCTGTTCTTGTTGGCGTGGAAGGATACTTTGGTTGGTTGTGAAGCCACGCCATGCTTTTCACTCTCCCACAAAATAGGTTTTAGAGTTGCACTTGACAGGGTCAAGGGCCTTAATGGGCAATATTCAAATAATATACTATTTAACGAAACCCTCTTGCTTTGCTATCTTATATAATGAAATCAGTGTTTTTAAGTATTTTGTTTAGTTGCCTATTTGTTTGCATGTGTAACAATATAATAAATCTTTATGTTTTTAATTGTATTAGTTTTCCTTTAGTTTATCTTATTGAACTCCCTTTTCACTGGCAAAAAACTATATAAGCCCCCAATTAAGTAAGTAAGTACGCAACAAAACTAAGAGACCGTTAATAATATTTTAGATAAGCCCACGTTCACACGTGATGGTTTGTCGCAGGGGACGGGATGCCGCTGTGATTATCTAGGTACACAGATTTAAATGAGAGCTATCACACGTGACAGCACGGCGAGAATGCCGTGAACGGCCGCCATGGTAGCGACGGCGTATCTCGATCTAGAGACGGCTGCCGTGCCTTGGTCGGCGCCTCGAAATGGTCGAGATACATTGTGTTTAATGCATCTATTCACACGCCACGGTGTTTCGCCGTCGGTCTGCATGGCGTGCTAGCTTCAGTCCCACGTTGTTCTTTGTATCAAATAGACACTATGGCTTCTGGAACTTTCGAAACTGATGTAGATTAATCAATTCCACTGCATTCGAGACATTAAACGACTTGGGGGGAAAAAGGGGGAGGAAGGATCGTACACACGGCAACTTCTTCCTTTGGTTTATGTTAGAACACTGGAGCATAACGAGGAAATGGAAAGGGAAAATTTGAGGGAATTCAACAAGGTACGACACAGCAACATCTTTCTTTGGTTCATGTTAGAACACTGGAGCATAACTAGGAAATGGAAAGGGCAAATTTGAGGGAATTCAACAAGGTACGACACAGCAACATCTTTCTTTGGTTCATGTTAGAACACTGGAGCATAACGAGGAAATGGAAAGGGAAAATTTGAGAGAATTCAACAAGGTACGACACAGCAACTTCTTTCTTTGGTTCATGTTAGAACACTGGAGCATAGCGAGGAAATGGAAAGGGCAAATTTGAGGGAATTCAACAAGTTACGACACGGCAACTTCTTTCTTTGGTTCATGTTAGAACACTGGAGCATAACGAGGAAATGGAAAGGGAAAATTTGAGGGAATTCAACAAGGTACGACACAGCAACTTCTTTCTTTGGTTCATGTTAGAACACTGGAGCATAGCGAGGAAATGGAAAGGGCAAAATTTGAGAGAATTCAACAAGGTACGACACGGCAACTTATTCCTTTGGTTCATGTTAGAACACTGGAGCATAAATAGTAAATGGAAAGGGCCAATTTGAGATAATTCAACAAGGTACGACACAGCAACTTCTTACTTTGGTTCATGTTAAAACACTGGAGCATAACGAGGAAATGTAAAGGGCCAATTTGAGAGAATTCAACAAGGTACGACACGGCAACTTATTCCTTTGGTTCATGTTAGAACACTGGAGCATAAATAGGAAATGGAAAGGGCCA
Organism: Timema poppense; assembly: GCA_902141375.1. Classification (NCBI taxonomy): domain Eukaryota; kingdom Metazoa; phylum Arthropoda; class Insecta; order Phasmatodea; family Timematidae; genus Timema; species Timema poppense. The sequence goes on from CABFOV010000225.1 coordinate 71,488, forward strand.
ATTTTAGATAATTCAACAAGGTACGGCGAGCGCCGTCCACAACGACGGTAAAAAACCGTCACGTGTGAAAGCCACCAGGTGTGCATGTAGCCAGTAGTGGTGACACTGAAGGTACTGCTCCCACCCAGCGGCTGTAATCAATTTTCATATCTTCCCTGGAATCATACAACATTGCCCCATGTGAATTTATTTCACTCCCCTCTTATATTCTCGAAACTGAATCTGAATGATGGTCTTGCATCAATCTCCAAATAAATTTTAGAGGCATCCGATTTTCAAAAAATATCAGAGAAGGATCTTTTATAATAGCTAGGTTTCTTACATTTCCAGGTGTATAACTTCCAGAGGTATCCAATTTTCAAATATTTGGTAGGGACCACTCAAATAGTTTCGATAGGCATTGCTGCAATTCTTTATTAACACGGTAGAAAGTAAGATTTTTTTTTTTGCAACGTTGTGGCAGTAATGGGGATTGCAAGGTTAATAACCTGCTAGCCAGGTATTAAGGAATATTGTGAGAGTCGCCGTCGATACAACAATAGATTCCTCTAGTAAGGGGGATGGCTTTCTTCCCTTGTCTTAGACCGCGCTAAAGGTCTGGGGAACAGTTAGGCTCGTCCATGTTAGATCTTGATGATCAATGGGAGTGTTTTCCTGATATTCAAAAAAATATCAGTCGAGTCGATTAGAATACGCGTTACTCTGGTCTCGCTAGGCTTAAGCGGGCCTTACACGATCAATAATATTGGCAATATCAGTATTGACAATACAGCCGTCAATCCTCTTGCCAACCAGCCTCAAACTTGCCCCACTTATACGATCAATATTATTTACAATACTTTTGTCAATAAATTTGCACAGTACCTCTCTTTATGCGAACGAGCAGGTGGAATCTGTGTGGTTTTATTCGGTTGTTTCTGGGTTTTGTCCGTCCAGAACATGATTAACCACACTAAAGGTTGCATATCTATTATTTTGGTGCTTAGAACTACTCGTCGAGTGAAACGCAAAAGCTGGATGTAGGGATGTTTGGAAAAAAGAGAAGAATATTCTCATCTAGTTTTGTTGAAGGAAATCAACCTCAGCGATGTTGAAGATTTCAAGAACTACTTTTGAATGGAGGAAAGTACATTTAAAAAACTGATGCAGGTGGTTGAACCGTTTTTGAAAAGGGAGGTCACAAATATGAGAGAAAGTATAACTGTTAAGGGAATATTAGCCTTAACACTGAGATACTTGGCCACTGGAAGAAATTTTGAAGGCTTAAAATTTTTCTGTCATCATGTCACCAGCAACTATCAGCGCAGCTGTAGTCGAAACGTATAAAACGCTTATATATGTCCTACAAGACTACATGAAGTTTACAAAGTTTTTATTTATTTGTTCATTTTATTTTTTTATATACAGGTATTTTGGATTCTTACGTCCCCTTGTACGCACCTGCTTACTTTCACTACAAAAGCGAAGGATACCAATATATTGGCTGGTTGGAATTCCGCCCTACATAGGTATAACAATGAGCCAGTAAAATGGCTCCCTTCACTTTGTAATTGAAAGTAAGCAGGTGGTACATACTTGGTACGTAGGTAGTAAAATGAAAGAAATCGGGAGATGCATTAACTGCTAGAAAAATATTTACGTGTATTGAATATAACAGACAGTACAAAGTAAACATTTGTCCCAAAAATTGAAATAACTTACACATTAAAAAACTGAAGTTAATGAAAATACTTGAGCAAATACTTCAGAGCCGCCACCCTGTAAAGTTTTGAAAAAGTGATGAGATGCCCTCTGTTTGTGAGCTTATTTAAAATGGTAGGGTCGTCACAGGCGAGGAAGAAGTACTGTAGTTTAATGTCGAGAATGATGAACTAGTACTCTGCGAATTATCTGAGCTTCTTGGAGGCTCATGTTCCATATTTATTTTAATGAAGTCGTGAAAAAGAGTCCACAAGCTTGCCTAAAAAAGAATGTCATTTATTGCTTTCTCTGAGAAAGCTCTTTGTCTGGACTCTAAAGTCAGCAATTTTTCTCCCCAAGCTTTAGCAATAGTCGGAATGTTTCTGTCAGGGTGCGATGAGGTTTCCAAAGGGTACATGCTTTTTGTAAAAGCTCGTTTTGCTTCGAGATTGGACATTGCATTCTTGTTTTTGTTTTGTTTCGGGGAATTTTAAGAGGCGATGGTGGGGGAAGCATTGAAGATGTTGAAGCTGTGGAATTAGCAGAAGTCTGCTGAGTGCGTCCACCTATTTCTTGACTCTGTGTACTATCCTCTTCCAACAATATCTTCATCATTTCCAAGGACTAAATTGTCTGTAATGGGGTCGATCATTGTTACCGTCACAGGAGTGAGACTTTAACTATACTGAGTATTGATGGAAATATTGACGCTCGCCCCTATACGGTCAATAATACTGAAAATATCCCCTCCACTTTCTAGCATTGATGCCCGAAAAACAGAAAATTCGGATTTGCTTCAATACTTCATCAATATCGACCGTCAATCCAGTTGTTCACCTTACACGGTCAATATTATTGACAATATGAAAAGGTATTGTTAATATTATTGATCGTGTAAGGCCTGCATTAGGCCAAGGACGCTCCAAGGTCAACTCTGGGTTGTCATGTTTTTGTAAATCATTTAAAGACACTTCGTGTTAGCCGCTCGGTTAGTCGCTGCAGATCTAATTATTATAATAAATAAATGGTACGGAACTCCGCACGGACTTTCTCGCTCTATTGTTTGTAAATTGATATATTTACTCAAAACTCGTAATATATGTGAAACGAAATAATATACACTAGAAAAACCCAAGCATACATTGCACAATACTTATGTAAAACTTTTTTTAGTCCTGGTTTTAAATTTTATAATTTTGTTTTTAAATAATTAATGTCCTCATTTGTATGTTTGGACCGATAAAAAAAGATCCATGTTGAGTCCATAAGGGTCAACACTTCTTATTAAAATTTCAACTTCCAGTTAAAATTTTCGACATTTGATTAGGTGTTGGAAATCTTCATGCCATCGCATTGCTATTAAATTCCTCATTTATAAATTTTGACCAATAAAAAAATATTGACTATTGAGTCTAAAATGGATATAGATCATTGTTCTACGAACATTTCTCCTAAGAGGTTTAAGTAAAAACATAAACTTTTTGAGAGATTTACTTATATTTAATTACTTTATGGCAATGGAGAATTATTGCGTTAAAACTTAAGTAGTATCTCTTTACAACTAAAGCTCTAAAAATTGTATTAATATATTTGCCAATATCTCAGAAACTGTTGGTTTTATAAAAATATATTTCATATAAAAGTTTTTTATTTTATTAATAGTACTACAATTTTGCAATGATAAGTTATTTAGTATCTCAAATAGTCGCTGAGATACGGAAGTTTCTGCTTCTCTAAAGTACCCTAAAATTCATTTTTATGGTAAAANTTAGTCCTGGTTTTAAATTTTATAATTTTGTTTTTAAATAATTAATGTCCTCATTTGTATGTTTGGACCGATAAAAAAAGATCCATGTTGAGTCCATAAGGGTCAACACTTCTTATTAAAATTTCAACTTCCAGTTAAAATTTTCGACATTTGATTAGGTGTTGGAAATCTTCATGCCATCGCATTGCTATTAAATTCCTCATTTATAAATTTTGACCAATAAAAAAATATTGACTATTGAGTCTAAAATGGATATAGATCATTGTTCTACGAACATTTCTCCTAAGAGGTTTAAGTAAAAACATAAACTTTTTGAGAGATTTACTTATATTTAATTACTTTATGGCAATGGAGAATTATTGCGTTAAAACTTAAGTAGTATCTCTTTACAACTAAAGCTCTAAAAATTGTATTAATATATTTGCCAATATCTCAGAAACTGTTGGTTTTATAAAAATATATTTCATATAAAAGTTTTTTATTTTATTAATAGTACTACAATTTTGCAATGATAAGTTATTTAGTATCTCAAATAGTCGCTGAGATACGGAAGTTTCTGCTTCTCTAAAGTACCCTAAAATTCATTTTTATGGTAAAATGAAAATAGCCAGTTTATTTATAATCTTAATCAACACCTAGATACAAATTTTAATCAAAATTGATTTTTTTCTCTTTTCACCATTTTTTAAACAACTCTTAATTTTAAGTTTAAACAGACGCACAGACAGACTTCAGTGCAAAGACAATTTTTTAGGGTTTGAGGGGTCTTGAGACGTCGACATCCATCAACATTTCAGGTTAGATTTTCTTTTGCGGTCGCAATACTTTTGCCTTTTGTGTTCGAAAAGTTAAATATATATATATATATAGCTTGAAAGTTATTGGTTTTATAAAAATATGCTGCTCATAAAATATTTGTAAGCCTATTATAAAAAACCTACATATTTGTAACGATAAGTAATTTCATATCTCAACTAGTTTAGGAGATATTATAATAAAGATAATTTACGCATCAGACCGGAGCCCTTAAAGTCATTTTGCCGAAATATTTAGAAAAGCCATTTTGTTTGTAATATTTATAAATGTTTAGAAATAAAATTTAATCAAAATTCTTAGAGCCTATTTTGAGAAAATCGACTTTTTCTCTTTTTGCCCTTCAGTAAACTACCCTCAATTTTAGGGTTGAATATCCAATTCCGAAAACCCCTCGGGGCAACCCTATGGAAACCCTAGATACCAAGTTTTAGCCCGATCGGTAAAATAGTTTAAGCTCTAGTTGGAGGTACAGACAGACATACGTAAAGTCAAAAATAACTTTTTAGGATTCGGGGGGTCATGAAACGTCCAGATTCATCAAATTCTTGAGTTTGATTTTTTTGATGATCACTATACTTTCTTTACCTGTAAGATAGCGAGAAAGTAAAAAAGAAACAAGCGTGAAAGCTAATAGTAGCTATATTACATCACGGCTCAAGCAATTGATATTGTGAATTTATCTTAAATCTGTTGACGGTCACGCTCACACTAACCACAACGCGTGACGTGTATCAAGTTGGATAGAAGCCAACCAATGTAATAAATAGTAATTTAAATATATGCTTTCGTTAGTTAATTCAACACAATAGCTAAAGAATTGGTGAAAGTGAATATTAAATAAGAATTTAAATAATCGAAGTTGTATTATTTTAACTAACAACGCTGCCACTATACGATCACAACAAACTATAGATTGAAAAAACAAACATTCATTCCGTGTCGACCTCATTATTTTGCGAAGCCATCACGATCCTCTACAGGCTGGCCACGAAAGTGAGTGTGTTAGCTGAGGTCCGTTTATGCGTGTAGCAGTATTTAATTTTCAAAACATTTCTAGGCAAAGTCGACTTTAAGTAGCTCCTCTAGAGACCTCCAAATTCTGGGAGAAAACCGCTCAATTTATCTTCTAGGGGGATACAATTTTTTTTTAATGTGGAAGGACCACTATAAATAGCTTCTTGAGGAATCTTATTTTCAAAAAAATGTAAGGAGGGCCACTCCCAATAGCTTGTAAAGGGGTCTTAACTTTCAAAATTCTCCAGAAGAGGAACATTACAAATGAATCGTTTTTTGGCGAAAGGACACATAACCTTAAAGTTAAATTTTACAGGAGAGACAAAAAACTACGTAACTAATTCCGGACTAAGGTGACATCCAAACCAAAATTCACCAATCAAAAGCACATGAAAATACATGTTTGGACATTAGAATAAAGTCAAAATGTAAAACAATTTTTATATAAAAAATTTGATAAAAACAAAGGACATGTGTCCTTTCAATAATAAATAGGACATTCTTGATAAATCTTAAGTGTTTCTTGATATTTAACTCATTTTTACAACAGCGCAATGTAAATATTTGTAAAAAAAGTCCATTACAATAAGTTGATCAATATAATATTAATAAAAAAATGGGCGTTTATTAACCAATTTGTCAATATTAGGCAACATTAAACACAGAAATCCAGAATAAGACTGTAATTCTTCTTAAATAATCACATTGAAACTTAAATACACAGTAATTTTGCACTTTATGTTAGGCCTACTTTAGTATTTTGAGAGTTCACTATGCATCTTTATCATCATCATCAT
>CABFOV010000225.1:80714-96403 GCA_902141375.1 Timema poppense
ATTCTCCCCCCCCCCCATATAACCCGCTTTCCCGGGCCCCCACCCTCACAAACACACACACACACAAATAAAGTACATCTGCCACTGTTAGTAGCCCATTTTTTGTGTATGCATATTACTGTTCAACTTGCCTGCTTTCATTCAAGTCGTGGATTAGCACACATCACAAGTGTAGTGATTTTCTTATCCACACCTTAACATAAATTGTGATAAGGATATCGAGAAATTCCTTGGCAGTACCCATTTTTCTAGGAAGGAGGTATGTGGATAGTGGCAAAGTCTTCCAACAGGAGATAATAAGAATTTTTTTCTAAGTTATACCCATATTTAACTAAGTTAGTGTTTTAAAACATAATTGAGTTGTATTATGAATTTGGTAATATTCCAATAATCTACTAATTTACTAATTTAAGCATTGGGTATAAATACTTATCATTAACACTTGCTCAGGTACTAACATATTTGGGGGGGCGGGGGGGGTGTTCAACAAATTGCTTAAGAAAACATTTTCACTTGAATCATATGTTCAAAGTATCACTATAGAATGAAGTCTCTTAAACATCGGGAAAACACACACATATATATTTGCCGGGAAGTCCGGTAATTATGTTGGAATTTTTTTCTAGAGTTTTGAGTGGCCACTCTGGTAGGCCTCGCCGATCATAATACCTTTCACATGTTGGGCTAATCGTAAACCTTTCATGTCTTGGGATAACTGATAAGTATTATTCACTGTTTATAATACCTTTCATATGTAGAGAACACTACTCTTTAATGTATGTAGGTAGGGTTCACTGATCATAATATATTTCAAATGTAGGGTCCATTGATCATGTACCCTTCTTATGTAGAGCCCACTGGTAATGAAAATTGCATGTTTAGGTTTCACTGATCGTGGCACCTTTCATAATATATAGGGCTAACTGATCCTGTACTTATCATATGCATTGCCCACTTATCCTGTACCTGTCACACTTATATGTATGTAGTATGTATCTATAATGTATTACACATTTATCCTGTGTCTGTCGTATTTATAACTCTTGTAACCTGTATATTATAACACATGTTGTTGCTCATTGATCGTGTACTTATCGTACGAAGATCTACCTTATACTTAACTCTCACACGGTGCACACTGATTCTTGTACCTTTCAAAAGTAGTGTCCACATGACTTGTATATTTCATCTGTAGTACCCTTTTAACTCCTACCTGTCATTTATAGAGCCCACTGAGTGGCTACATGCCGTATGTAGTGTCCACTGAGCGTGCACATGGTATTATAAAGTGGTTATTATTAAATACCTACTGAAAGTGTAAATGGCACATGCATTTACAATTTATACTTCATTATATCAAAAAATATTGTTTTAATGTTGGTTCATTATCTGGCATTGGGGAAAGTCATTTTAGTATTAATATAATACACAAGTCTTCCTTTGAGGACATTTTCGGTTAACCATAGATTTGGTATAGAATAAGTTATTTTATTTACCACCGCCTATTCTTTGAAATCCAACATGGATGACGTAACAATTATGTGATGTGACAGCACATTCTATAATCCATTCACCGTAGGAATTGACTTCTGAAAAGCCTTTTTCCCTACCATAAATCTACTATATAGTAGGATATTGGTAGGAAAAAAGACCTTTCAGAGAGTAATTCCTACCGTGAATGGAATATACCCTCCTTAGTCCATCATGGAAGTTATTTGGAAGGTGTTATAAAGGTTGTCTATCTTTGGTTACAGGAGAAAGCGGCGCAACTTCAGTAAGCAGGCGTCTGAGATCCTGAACGAGTATTTCTACTCGCATTTAAGCAACCCGTATCCATCCGAGGAGGCCAAGGAGGAGCTGGCTAGGAAATGTGGCATCACTGTCTCTCAGGTGAGGACATGCTATGGAGCTTCATAAAATACAATGTTAACGTTTCATGTTACCTTGCTAAGCACACTACAATTACACCACTTTCTAAACACAAAGTATGCCATGCTCCTTCAAAACACGATATTAGCAGCTACTGCTGTCTTAGTGCCACAATACTTTCTGTTAATGCTGTCTCAATTACACGCTGCTCACCGTTAATACTGTTTCATTATTACAATGTTAGCTCTTAATACGTTCTCACTAACAATACTATCTAGCATTACGCTGTTTCACTACTGGCACAATATTGCTTTTTACTACATGCAACTGACTGTTCTGGAACACCAGAAGGGAATATGGATTTAGACTCAAATTTGGTTATTCCTGGGGCCACGTTATACCTCCCATCACCTACTATTAGCCACCTTGGCTACCTTTTTCCAAGAACTCAATCTTATTCACGTTTCGGCTACAAGATTAAAATTAGACTTAACTAAACACTAAAATGATTTTAGGTGCACTCCTACCTAGAACCGTGACACATACATCGTGTTAAACTGATATATTTGTTCGAACTATATTTATATCCAACTTACAATTTAGTTGCAAAGTAATTCCGCAGGAAAAGCAATAAAACATAACACATTATTAAAACTGAAAATACAATAAAAAAAACTAAAATATAAACTCTTTCCTGTGCCCAGGCCTTTTAAGCCGAACTATTTACACAGACATTTCCAAAACTGAAACAGTTCGACCTTTTATTATCATTCTAAAGACACTTTAACTAAGTCTTGCTAAGAAATGTTACCAAAACTGCTTCAGAAGCATTTGAGACAGAACCCGGAAATTATTTTTAATGCTAAGTAAATCAAAACTGTAATAGTAGCTCGGCTTAAATAATTAATATTGCCATAAACGTTATTTCGCTTACGCATACACATACTTGTTTTACAAATATAATCAAACTAATATAATGAGTATGTGCTCCCTCTCTCTAAATAAAACCACAACTCCAAAATAATTTAAGCTAAACCTTTGCTCGGCAACCTCACATACCGTACTTAATATACCTTGAATCACAGGTATTGTTGACTGTAACTATATATTAATTTTGAATGAACGCTTTATTTGGGCCTTTCACCAACACGACATTTGATGTGAATTACTTGTCTCCTTCCTCCACTTTAGTCTTACACCGAAAATTGGAAAGTTAATTACTATATATTGCTTTGCCTTGCAGGCTTGTCGCATATATAGGAGTATTGGTTTTGTATAGCCCACTTTGGACAGATAGAGAAAATCGAGAATTATACTTGAATTTTGTACATCGGGGGGGGGAAAAAATCAGTGAAAAGTGTTTGAATGTTCACGTATATCGATAATTTAAAGGCGAGTATTCTTCTAAAGAGCTTCAAGGGGCATTTATTTAAATTTCCAAAATTTATTGGGGGTGGACCCCTCTAGGTACCTTCTAAAGACATCTTACTTACGAAAATTTGTCAGGCTAAGTTTCTAAAGACATATAATTTAAATAAAATCCAGGAAAGATTCAGTCTAAGTAGCTTCTAAACAGAATAGCCGAGTTGCATTTGACAAGTGAAAGTGACATAATAGAAGAGGACTGGAAGACAACCTTGGAAGGGAAAGTGTGGAGAGCGAACAAGAGACTCGCACTTCCAAGGGAAGCCACAGGCGCCATAAAAAATACATGGGTAGAAAAAAAATCTGTGTACCAAGAGAACTGCTAGAGAAGATATTTACAGTAGAAAATAGTAAAATCATACCGCCACACCAAAGGGGGGAAAAACTGGAATTTATTGGAGAAGAACAAGCTATTTTTTGGAACAAATTATAAAATCCTTGATGAGTAGAAGCGAACCAACGATTAAACTTGAGAGTGAGAAGCTCATGACGTAAATAGCTGACTGAGGACGTGCGAGAAAAATGTCAGTCACGTGAATCCAGCAGAACTTTAAAGGAGGGTTCACATTTCAACCAGACTGAAGGAAAAGAATACTGGATTAAACTGCAAGGACAAACTACAAAGACTAATAGCACCAACAACCTGTTAGAAAGCACAACCAACTAAGTACCATGTCGGGGATTGGATCTATTTGACGAAGAACCCGGTTAGGAAATTGTTGACTAAGTTCACCAGGCCTTATCAGATCTTAGAGGTCCTGAGTAAGGTTACAATAAGAATCTAGCTTCCTTTCACTCAAAGGTAGTTAATGTAGGGAGGCTGAAACCTTTTGTGTCCAGGAATCCTATCCCAGTTCTGTCCACAGATCCAGAAGCATGACCATGAAGGAGACTGAGAAAGACGCTTATCAATCAGGAGATTGATAAGAAACTGAAGAGGTCTAGTCTTCCTACCCCGCCGGTGACAACACCAACTCAGAGTAGTAACCAACCCTGAGATGCCCGTACGCGCTACGGCCACGTCATCAGATAGTGAAATAGTGTAGTTTGTGAGAGCTATCTTTTTTCTCTTTGAGAGAGAGAGAGATAAAAGTGCTGATTCATTGAAACAACCATGTGTTAAAAAGTGCTTGGGAGTGTACTAACCTCTGAAGGTTCATAGACAGAGACAAAAATTAATTGAGCGTGATATATTTTTTAAATAACGGTTACTTGTGTTTGTTATCTTGTACTTGTGTGTAATTATCTTTTTGTCATTGTTGTCGTTGTAACTGATTAACTATGTTTTTGGGGGGAGTAATTCTAGTACTTACTTACACTAGTAAATGAGAACATTCAACCACCCCTCTTAATGATACACCCCATGAAAACGATGAATATACATGATTGTTACAGAATGAGTTCAGTAAATACCATTCTTGTGGGAGATAGTTTGCAATTAATTGTTAATATACCATTGTTAACCAGGGAAGAAATGTTTGAGCAGTATAAATAAAGTCCATACTATTCCAGTAGCTTGGAATAAGACAATAACTGATATGGCATTTGATTTGGATGAGACATTTCTAATCAATAAAGATAGGAAGTATTTTAGATCACTTTATCAGAGTTTTTTTAGAGTACAAAGGACACATTTTGGTTATTTGTCCGAATAATTTAATGCTGTTGGATAGCAGTGTAGAACATTATATTTGTAATCTTTTCATTTCTAAAGGTAATATACTAGGTCTGCACCATGTCCTAGTACTTTTGGGGTTTCATTATTGGTTGTTTGTGGTTTCACCAACATCAACCATAGTAGCCCCAGGGGTGCACATACATACAAATAGAGAAGTAAAAAGAAAAAGGATGTAAATAGAAGTAAAGCAATTTAATGAAACAACATGATACATGATAAATATTTAGCACGTAATCTCAATAAGAACTGTCTATACAAACTAAGTAAGATTTTAGGTAGCATTGCCTAAGTCTAGGCCAACAAGGGGCGTGAGGCGCCAGAAGGACTAACTCAGACAATTGAGTTACGTTACTGGTCCCTCAATCACAAGGCATGTTGGCTGCGCACGTTAGTTATGACTTACATAGGGCAAGTTCAAGTCCCGTTACATATGAGCGCCCAGAATACAGACCAAACCCCTTACAAGAGGCTCAACCAATTTACATAGGTATATTTAAACCTACGGGCCATGCCCGGTCGGGAACACGTCCCACAGTTTGATCACCCAACGGGCGGTCAATATCACAACACATACATAAGTAACTAATGACAGCTCCAGCCGCGCCAGAGGGGCAGAAACGGCTCATACGCTGTATACTCCAAAGGGGAGTAGTACTGCTTAGTAACAAAGATAAAACCGCGGGCCAATCTTGAGAAGCATGAACGGCCCACAGGTTACCCACTTAACACAAGTGCGTGGGATTGACAAAAGTACCTAACTAGGTATAGATCCCAGGCCTCCATATAACTTGAACCATCTCTTTCCCTGGCAAGCTACCTTTGAGTTACATCAGTGTCTCGATATTGACACGGTTTATTACCTAATCCTAACAAGTAAGCTACCCTATTCATCTGGCCATAAAATAAGCTAATCCTAATCCTAATCTCTATACATCTACAACATCTAACTGTACATCTTTAACTCCTAACTTGAAGTTTACGTGATACAGTCTTAACTCCTGACTTGAAGTTTACGTGATACAGTCTTAACTCCTGACTTGAAGTTTACGTGATACAGTCTTAACTCCTGACTTGAAGTTTACGTGATACAGTCTTAACTCCTGACTTGAAGTTTACGTGATGCATTCTGTCGTACAATAGGCTACTTTAGTAATTTGTTCCTGTCTCGTGGATCCATCTCCCCGAACTGTAATCCTACGTTGATCCAATGAATTAGCCGACGTGACGAGAGTGCGCTGTAATCCAACGGCGCTGATGGTGTCCAGCAGGATTCTATATTTCTTCCAAGTGGCCCAGCGAATATATAGTATGAGAACCCCACGTGATGGGGTGAAGAGAAGGGGAAAAGATCCTTTTTATTCTGGAACATTGACTCGCGTCGGCCAACATCGTTCACGGCGCTTTCAGTTGACTGTAGTTCGTTGTCCGGTGCGGAGTTCTTGCCTGAGGTCACGCCCAGCCAGTTCCCTCGATGTTGTTGTTTTCAGCGGGGCATCAGACTCGACGGAAGAGTTGGTGAAGTAGGTATGTAAACAAACACACAAATGTTATGGGCGTAGCATTCAACACTATTATCTCATTTGTTAACTCTTGACGACTTGTTTGTAACACAAAAAATATTCGTGTTTTACATTTGAACGGGGCTAAGCCAGATTAGCCCATTACAGGTCATTTAAAAGAAAAGTGTTTTAAAGAATCCTTTTTTAAAAAGGATAGTAGCAGAGTGGCTATATGTTGTACCAGAAGATACTGAGGTCACCTTTGTTTGTAAAGAAAGTGTAAATCCCACTCCTTCGATAGCTAAAACTCTAACTCGTACAGGGAGGATTGTAAATGTCTCGGATTGTGACTTGATAGGAAGGCATTTTAAGTTTCTTGCTATTCATCAGGGCTTGTTTAAGAGCCATTGGAACGATATATGATTCCCAGCGTTATAAAATGTGGTTTGGAGTGAAGGTAGTAATTTCTCTTATTTAGATTATTCTACACATTTTCAGGTGGAATTGGACAGTTACGGGATTTCTAGTAGTTCCACAATAAACTTTCATAAATTGATTAGCCAAGCCAAAACAAAAATTGCAGAACAACACACTAACAATTAACTTGCTGCTAGCTATGTTATTCCGAGTGTGTTAATTTTGTGTGTTATTATAACATCGGTGTATATGTTATCGAAAGTAAACAAGATACGCCAGGGCCAGAAAGCTTCCCCAGCTGGTTTGTCTAGGGTCAGCATGACATTGCCAATCAGTTCAACTGTCACTGCGGCAAATGTTGAGTCCTAAGGTTTAGGAATTACGAAGTGTAAATAAACAAGAGGAAAAGGAATGTTTTTCGACCAGTAAGGAGGGAGTTGAGAGATTCAAAAATGTGTTCGAATATTTTAAAGGAAACCCTGGGTAGTGTAACCGCACGGTCTTTATTAAAGGCGAATTTGTGGAATATTGTATGTTATGAGCTGCAAATGACAAACCGAGCGTTGCAGGTTAATTGATTATTCTATAAACAAATAAAACTAGAAGAGCTGACCAAAGATGTGTTGTCGGCATTTCTTAGTGAGAAACTAGATCGTGGGGGGGATTAAAGATAATGGAACTAGCCATCATGGCTGACTAACCAACATCGAAGTCTAGGGATCACTCTGCCCGATACGGGACTACGCGAACTAGGACGCCGGTTCATCAGTACTTATTTTGAGGGCTGCCGCTTAAGCCCAGGGTACCGGGCCTGGGAACCGTGTAGAGATCACCTAGTAGTCAGATAGGCCATGGGGAATACCTAGCAGCATCTCGTTTTGTTACAAGCTTCTGAGTATTCTCTAATTTCTTTCATTCTAATATCTCTACCAACATCACATTTGTAATAGACATAGTAGTACTAATAAACCTATTTGAAACCTAAGTTTAACATCAATCGCGAACCCACACAAATATACATCACCATCTCCCCCTTATCCTGACAGATTATAAGACGCTGGTTATAGGTGACAGTTGGGAGGGGGGGGGGCGACATTGTATAAATACCGCCTGAATGTCTTAGTGGCAGTCGCTTGTTTTATTTACTGTGCCGACTATAAGTTTAACATGACAACATAACTTAAGTGTTGTCCATCATTTTTAAGTTAAATCGCTTTCAAATCAAATTCCTTCGAGGAAATAATGTAAATATAAGTTAAACAAAACTTTACATGATTTGTTTGGATACAGAACAGCTAAGTGTGCTACAAGCTTACTATTTCAACCCAGTTTGATAGAATATATCCCAGAAATGTTAAATCTCATCCAAAATAGCCATCCTAAACTTTAAAATCTCAAACTATAAATAACACGCCTAACATCAAAGTTATTAATAAATCCAAAATAAATATCTTCATTTAAAAATGATCATTTAAACCTAAAATGATGATCTTGTGTCAAAAATAATCATACATATCCAAAATGACTGTGCAGACTAAAATCAGAAATTAAATTCAAAATTATTATTCTCAACCTAAACAGCAATGGCAAATTAGCCTACATCCTAGGTGATCATCTTAGACAAAAAAAAGCTCTATTTATCTCAATGTAACCGTTCTAATCACACAGTGTCCATTCTCGCCTCTAAATAACAGCCTCGGAAAAAATGTATGGCTCATAATTTTAAAATGATTGGCCTAGCCTTAAAATTTCAAAAAAAACAACCCAACTTTAACCTAAATTGATGGACCAATACGCTCAAATGAATCATCATACTCGAAATCGTCCTAAACTCAAAATTGCAAATCGAATACAGAATGATTACCGTTTAAAGAAAGTTAGTAGTATGTAAGTTATCACCGGTTTTATACCAATTTTAAGTCCAACACATTAGCTAAATCTGTATTGCATCCCCTTACGAGCTAAGGGCTCTGGTTTTGGTGTTGTCTATACTAAATGAAAAATTCCCACAGTCCGAGCAACTAAGCTGCATAAACGACGGCTCTCCTCTCTCCCAAATTTGGCCAGAAGTAAAACTAAGGCAAAGGTTTGAAAAATGGAAATCTCAAAATGGTTGGTCCTCCTGGGAGATTTTAGGGTCAGTAGAAAAATCGTCATAAATAGGGAGAGGGGGAAAGAGAAGACTTAAAAAGTCAAATTTTAATCTCTTTTAATATTAGACTAGGTTCCATGACAAGCAGGTTGTGTTAGTTTGTAAATAACTAAGATGATTAACTTCTTTTTAATAAGTTGCGCTATTTAGAAGAAGTGGGTATTTAACCCCGGGGGGCGGGCATGTAATCTGAAAAAACAACCACGCCCATAGTGGTAAAAGGGGCTGCTAAATAAAGCCGCTGAAAAAACTAAGTTAGAGTTTTGATTTTGTGGACAGAGTGAAGGAAGTAATCAATTCCAGGGTTCGAAATAAGGGATAGTATATATCAGTTGAATACCAAGGGAGGCAAGAAAATTCCAAATTTTAGTATGCTCTTATTGCCTTTCTCACTCCCTTGTTGCACTACCATGTTACTACTTCTTGACTCAACCCAGTCACTTATAGACAACTGTAAGCACTATTTATAAATCTTAGTCTAATATATTTATCTACTCGTAGCTAGTCTAATCGACTTCTATAATCATAACCAATTTATTTGACTGTTGTACTCATTTTTAAACTACTTTTACTTTTTATTCATTTCTTAACCACTTCACGGCTATTGCAAAGCTATAATATCTTTAATGAATTTAAATTGTATTATATTCAATTCTTTGGTTGTAAGTGTACTGTTTTTGTTGTTGTTGTTTTTGTGCGGCGTCTTACTACAAATGTGGGATATTCACATGTTTTCACTAAAGGGGTAGGAATTAATAATGTAGAGTCCAGAGGAAATGTACTCGTATTTGCATAGAGAAAGAGAGAGTGTAAAGTCATTTATATAAAACCAACCGGCCAGGATTTAAACCCTGACCGTCACCGGCAAACCAGACGAAACGAGGTTATTAAGCACTTGCCCATTGATGGGCTTATAGGCATACTTTCAATAATCTCCTCTTCTATTAAACTCAGTGTTAGCCATTATTGACAAATTATAAAAGTATCTTCATTGAGCTGTGTTAAATTTTTTGCCAGGCTCGGTTGCCAAATTAGAGGAGTATTTCATTGAGCTAGATTAACTTATTGGTTGACTTGGTGACCAAGGTTGAGTATCTAAAAGAGCCGTTTTAAATTAATTGAAAACAAAGCCTTAAAAACTGAAACTTGAAAGTGTTTGACCCTACTCTTTTAGATGATTTAAAGGTATTTGAGAGCAAACTATCTTCGTTGTTCTATGTCATTGCTATAATTTGCCCAACCGATCTCTAATTTTAACTCTTGTTAGTGAGGGTTAGTGGTCCACATGAAGGGAAAGTGCGCTACTCTGATCCTGTTATTGGAACATTGATTGAACGGGTATAGAACGTGACAATATCATGGTTCGTTGGTTAGTTTTTCTCTCTTGGGGGAGTGGGGGGGGAGTCTTTCATTAGTTGAGTAAAATGATGAAAATCATCTTGAAGAGTGGAAATAAGTGTGTAACGTTCCTTTCAATCTTCTCTCGCTTTCCAGCTTATTTTATTCTCTCTTTATTTCTTATTACCCTTTTCGACTTTGTTCTCCCTTTCCCTGACACGTATTGTTTTCGCGTTCCCTTTGCTTTCTTATTTCACGTTTCATTACACTCTTCTCTATGTTCTCCTCGACTCTTCTGTTTCACTTTGCGGTTAACCTAACGATTGTTTTTGTTGAGGGGTGGGTTAGTAAAATAGTGTGAGGCAAAAAAAATAATCTTAAAACCCAGTTTTCCCCAGGATTAGGGTTTATTCCTACAAGTTAATTTAAAACCAAATGGACGTAAGTTGCGAGCAAGATGTATGGTAACGACCCCAAAATTTATAAAAACACGCACACCACATTGCATATTGTTAACTTTATTGATTAAGTTGAGCTGTTATTCTTCATGCTTGAACAAAGAACCATTTCATCTCGTCAGTTTCCTTGAAGTGCATCCTTCATTATTCTAATGCGAGTAGCATTACCACCAACAGTGTACCCTGGAGGGGTACCAGGAGTGGAGGAAATCTTGAGCTCTCCTACCTTATCCTGGGAATGTTATAATATATTCAGATTTGCAAAGAAATGAACTAATTGCTATCAATAACTACGCATTCATTATTAGAATCTCTTGTTACTATAAATAAGGAACAAAGTGTTGGAGCTAAACTCTGAAGATAGTAGCAATATATAAAACGATGTATACTGATCGCCGCATAGACTTTGGTTGTTATAATAAATCTTTTCTATTACTTAAATATAGGCTACTATATAATAAGTGTTATATTATAAGCAATATAAACAACGCAAATATCTGTTACTATTTTTTGGTTGTTCTATCTTAACTAGGAAATATACATGTGTTTGTCAATAATCGTTTGGATTTATTTTTCATTTGTATTTAATGACTGCATCAATACACGCAGTGTTTTTATTACATAGCATTTGATACAAAGTTCAAGTAGATCTATTTTGTAAAAACCAACTTCAACCTCGTAAACATAATATTATTTTGTTGGAAACATGATTTAATGGCACTTTAAATTCTTCCTCACTCTTAATAGACCGTTAAAATCATGGAAACAACCTTTACACATATTGTAGCTTTTGAGCCCTCACCCATTTCACAATTATGTTGAGCCTCCAATTTCTAGAATGGAAATTGAGAATTTCAGTTAGCACATTTAACAATAAAAATATACACGTCCGTTCAATACACAAGTCTACCAATTTTGTTTCATTCTTAAATAATAATGTTACTAAGAAATTTTTATTGGAAACTTTTTTTTTTCAGTTTTACTAATTATTATTTCAGATAGACTTTTATTAAGATACTTTACACAAACATTGTCATCATTATTACTAAGGAACTCTTAGAGCGCATTGCCGCATTTACACTGGTACGCCAACTATCCTTATCTTAAGCTAGATCCATCCAGGCCACTCATTACACCCTCTTTTTTCCAAGTCCTTTCTAATGTTATCCTCCATGTAAAGTAATTAGCTGGTGTTCTCATAGCGGTTTAATTTCAATATTTTTTCTTGCAGTTTTAGTAAAGAAAATGGAGTTTTTAATAAAGAATTTACTTTATTTATTTTAATTAATCATTTTTACTCGTCACCTTATTTGACTGAGCGTGTCTTCTCTGAGAGGGTCTTTCACAGCTGGTTTCGCGTCAGTTTCTATATTCGATCACACTAGAGTTGATACAGTCCTCGAGTGAATATTGGATCAAGTAATGAATAATATTAATATTGACTGGAATACGGTTAAACGAATCCAATAAGTCATTGCGTGTGGAGAGTGGTTCTCCACTTCATATTATTATTTTTGTTTTCCCAAAAATATTTTATAATGCATAAATAAATAAAGGGAAAAAATTCTTTGTTAAAAAAAGGTTGGAAAATGTTGGTGGGACCTTGCCCTTGAGGCCCCTAAGGGCGGGGCTGCCCCTGAATCAAGTCATATAATCTGCAGCTCTCAATTTTGATAGATATTATCAATGCTGGCCGCCAAAATAATGTGTTTGCATTTCCTAAAAGGTACTCCAAATGTCCATTTGTAAGAAAATCAAGGTATATCATGATTCATACCCTGATTCTGCTAGGCAAAACATTTTTATAAAATACAAACATAATATTTTTGGGGTTAATTTTGATAACATTTAACTTAATTTTACTGTTCTTTCCACAAGAACCAGGGTATACTTGAAGTTATGTTTTGCTTTATTAGTTGTTAGTAAATTCGAAGAAAGGGGGAAAAAAATATGTAAATTAATTAACATCACACTATCCTTTGAGAATTTTAAAATTCACTAGATCAGAGTAGTAATCTATGGGCTCATTACAGCTGGTCCTCAATAAATTCTCTGTTGTAATTATACTTGTGTTTTAGAAACGCTTAAAGAGATTACTTTTATTTATTAGTAAGTCTAACATCCAATATCAAGGACAAAATCAGTATAGAGTGTGGCGCACCTAGAAGGGGGAGGGGGGCAAATGGAGCAGTTGCCTACCCGCTTCCCTCCTCCTTCCTAAGACCTCAAAATAATTTTCAAAATTTTTCCAGTAAAGGACCACTCCAAATAGCTCTTAAGAAGCATCATTTAAAAAAACTGGAAGAGGTATATTCTCTTGTACATGAATCTAATTTTCAAAATTTTGGGAAGACTACTTTAAATAGCTTTTAGAGGAGGCGTGTCCAAACTGTGGGCCGTTTGCAGCCCCAAAGTTCATTTTGTGTGATCTATTAGCTCAAATCTTTCACATGAATCTAATCTTCAAAATTTTGGGAAGACTACTTTAAATAGCTTTTAGAGGAGGCATGGCCAAACTGTGGGCCGTTTGCAGCCCCAAAGTTCGTTTTGTGTGACCCACCAGTTCAAATTGAAATACTTCGATTTGCAGACATAAACAACAAATTTATTGGTTTCTTAGGTGACCTGGTGGTCTAGGAGTAAGGTGCCAAGACTTCTGTGTTGGAGTTCAATCCTCGGTCTCGGCACAGATTTATCAGATTGCCAAACCCTTCCTTCACCTCTGACGAGACGTGTATTAATCACAACTTGTAAATGTGTGGAATACCAGGCCTCTACCGTGGTTCGGATTCCACGTTAAACTGTAGGTCCTCCATTTCATCTCATAATCACCCTACCATTACACATTAATAGTAAGTGCGTATAACACGAACGGGTAGTAAGATGTGGTTATAGTAATAGTAGTCTCTTCTAGCTGATGGCCATGCTCGCTAACTTTCATATTGTTTCCAGAGTATTAAGTAGCTTATAATGTAAATCGTGATATATATATATATATATGCGTGTGGGTGTGTCTATGTACTACATTTGGGTATTACAGTTTATAAATCTTACGCGGCCCTCAGTCAAAGAAAAAATATGAACATTCCTGTTCTAGAGGAATCTAATTTCCAAAACATTTTCGGATAAGGATTACTTAAAAGCTTCTAGAATCATTTAAATTTTTAAAAAATTCCGAGGAAATACCACTTCAAATAGTTTCCAAGTGCATCAATTTTTCTTTTAATGTCTCCTCTGAAGAAGCTCCTTGGACTCCCCTTTGGGCTGGAAGGCAAACGCCTATGTTTTTTTTTACCGCCCTTCTCTCTTACACAAAATCATATTTTGCCGCCACCAATTATTATCTTAGAGTGAAATACTAAAAGTGTCCCGGTTTGTGAGGAGAATATTATGGTTAGCCTACCATTACACAAATAAAAGTGCCCCAAAAGTTATAAGTTGAAAACAACAGCTTCGATACATTATACTTAAACTAATGTCACATTGAAATCGCTCTCCTTAGTTCTCACAAACAGAATTTAAATAGGATCTAGAAGCATTTAATAATGATGAATTGTCTTTGCCTCCACTGGTTATGGAGCTATACCCCCTAACCAGCCCTCTGTTCCTAAATTTAATTTTGACCATTACCTTGAGTGTAAACTCCCCCTCCCCTCCCCCCTCTCCATACCGCCCTCCACCCCAAAATACAGTTTATAAATACGTCGCTATTCCAGGACATGGTTACCTTAGCAAGTCTAGATTTGACCCAAACTAGGCCTTCTACGTAAAAATCCGTTGGTATCACACAATCCTTGTGTTTTGCCAGTCTTTCTTAAGGAACAAATAATATTTGTTTTGCTTTTTTAAAATTTAATTAGATAGGCCCTAGTTGAGAACCACTGCATAAATTACTAACCCTAGCCTGGCTGATAAAACCTGCCCACCACACTAAGGTACACTGACTGAGAAATGGAGGTACATATCAGACTGTATTTTCCTGTCACTCGACACAGGATTATAGACCACTGTTATCTTCCTACTCGTTTCAGGGTAGTTACAGTTTGATTCATAGAAAGCACCGAACAGTTGTATTGCATGTACCGTGCAACCAGGACGCGACGTCACGAGTTGGTACAAACAATCTAAAAGTATATTGGCTACCGAGCTAGCAGATGGCAGATAGCCTCTGTATTAAGCAGTGTTGCAATAAATATCGTAAATAAAACTGCGCCTTTGGAATAGGCGAGAAAAATATCTCACACTAGCATAATAATAGGCGATATTTATTGATCCGCCAAATCATACCTTGCTACGTTTACAACCACGGGGCTCATAGAAAATAATTTACAAGAACAAGCCCTTTCAAATGTAGAGTTATGACAGAATCCATCCTCTACTTCAGATCAGTGTGGTTACCACACTGTCTTGTTAGAAGTAGGTTTTTTATTATCGACGCGTCTTGCTACCGTTTCAGGTTATGCGCATATATAATTAATATAATGGGGTAGCGATATGGAAGAAAGTATTTGAAAGGTAATCCATCCGAATTTGCATGGAAGGAGAGTGGGAAATCATTTAGGAAATCTACCCTTGGTAGACCCAACCAGTGTTTGAACCCCGATCTCGCCGTCATCATCAGGCTCCTTTAACATGACAGACCATTTGGTCACTGAAGCGCCTACAAGTAATTAAATTGTTGTAAATGTTATTATTTCTGTTGATCTGTCCCACCACCATACACAAGGTTGTTTGTCAGACACACATCTAAACATATTGTGTATTTTACAGAAACCCTAATACACATTGTTGTTTGTTCGACAGACACCTTGACCCACATTGTTGTGTGTTCGACAGACACCTTGACCCACATT
>CABFOV010000225.1:108627-138300 GCA_902141375.1 Timema poppense
TCTGGGGGGGGGTTAATAGCGCACTGAATACCTCTCCAATCAATGGCTCAGTTCAAAACTACCTCAAGATCAAACCTCAGCAAAGAAAATGGAGGATGAATACAGTCATTTATCTCACATCGGTGACCCAGTCTTTGCTTACCTCTCTTTCAATGTCAACTTTCAACTTAATAAGAAAGGAGAAGGTGCAAACTAGCACTTAGCTTTATGTTGTTAGAATATCAACTTGCCCGAAGTTTTTAAACACCTGACTTCGGGAAATAAGCTTTGTTCATGCTATATTGATTAGAGCTCTCTGCCATTAAAAACTGTATTATTAACCTATGTATTAGTGAGAGCCATAAAAAACGGTGGCCCATGAAACGCCATATAACGTTCTGTTTTCGTCCTACCTGTACTTAACTGACAAAGAGTGAGGATACAAAACCATTTGTATTAGTCTTTTTCATGTTTAAAAACATTATCTTCTAATTTTCAGCTGATACCAATCTAAAACGTCTTTATACTAGTACTTATGAGTGACAACTTGTTGTGGGAATGGGGGAATATATATATATAGCTAGCTACTCCCCCAACCCGTGGGCCGACGTCAGGATAGCTTAGTGGGATGGGTAGGCAGTGGCAAATAATAGTGGGGTTAGTTTGGATCTTGTTATTTCAATAGGGTTTATAAATGTGATGTAGGTATTAGAACTAATTGAAATAGTTTAGAAAAAGGTCCTCGTTCTATCAATGTCCCTACTCAGCAGTTCCGCGCCATGACCTATCTTCGGTTTTGTCTAACTCATACTTTCAAGCTGGGTTGGTGTGTCCTCCTTCATACAGAACAGGGACTTAAGATCCGGCTGGTCACCTGCTATATAAGAACGATAGTGTTGTATAGCCGATTTCTCATAAACTATGCATAATATCAACATACGTTTTTTTTCTTATATTTAACTTTTAAAATTAAAATTAACTATATTAATAAAAAAAGTTACAAGTTAATATTTACTCTTTTATAATAAGACGTAATTTCAATTTAATTAAAATTAAATAAAACATGAAATACAAGAATATAGTTTTGAAGTTATCATATTATTATAGAGGATAAGATAATGTTCTATCATACACGATGAATATTTAAAATAGAATAATTTTTACAAAATTTGATATTTTCAAATAATTTCTAAGCTGTTGAAAAAGTTCAGCATTTCCTGCTAGATGGGTCTGTCATCAGAAATAACCTGTGTACTGAACATAACAATAAAAAAAAAAGAAATTGTGGTAGATAATTTATAATTATTATTATTATTATTAGCACCGCGTCTTACTACCCGTTCGGGTTATACGCACTTACGCTAATGTGTAATGGTAGATGAGATGAAATGGAGGACCTACAGTTTAACGTGGAATCCGAACCACGGTGGAGACCTGGCATTCCTCACATTCACAAGAGATAGTTTATAATCATTTTTATAATAATAATAAACTTAACTATTTTATATACAAACATGGTTTACCAACTTTCATTTAATCCAAATTTTTTTATTTGGATTTTATTTGTAGAGTGTGTACATTCTATTTCATTGGAATAAAATTTAAAATATTGCAATTTTTCGCGAACTTTTTAAGATAGGCTGTTAAAAAATTGGAACTATCACCTAGAATAAAGTGGGGTTTTCACTTTGTTTTTTATGTCTTCTGTACAAACAAATGGTGGTACATTTATTTTAATTTTTCCCTACCTATACCACGTATTTAATAATTATTGTTAATAGCAACCATAAAAACTATGTCACTGAACACAACACAAAAAGAAAGGACTATTATTTTTAAACATAGAGAAGAAAATATATTTTTAAACATAGAGAAGAAAATATATTTTTATGTATTTCTACAGTAATAGATAAACCAAATAAAAATTTCAACATTTATTGTAGATGATGATTTCCTAATGTAACTCAGAAAAATTATACTTTGACAGGGGTTAGGAGGACTGGATTAACGGTGGGCTGCAAGGACACTCTGAAAGGGCGGGAAGTATAGGAGGGGTTGGTCTGGTGACTGCCCTAGCTACTGCAGTAGTGCACCTTTGGTGAGGTGATTAAACATAGTACTATTTGGAAGAGAGATTGTCAAAACTTCGAGATGTCCATCCGAATCTCAGGCTGTAAGATATTCTCCCCACAAGTTGCTTTTTTTTATATATAGAACATTTCGACATCTGGCGTCCTTCTGGCCTCCCTCTCCTGAAAAAGGTCTAAAACTCGCTCTTATATAGCAAAAACAGAAGAGTTGTTTCCCCCAAGTTACTAGTTTACCCAATACTCACCGCTATGCTAATCGGCAAAACAAACTGTTTTTGAAAACTTGATCTGGTACGAGTACATAAGTTCTGACTCAGAACAATTGAGAGCAGGAGTTATTAAGCTTACGTCATCTTTGCATGGTTTAAACTAGTGGTTCTTAACCTTTCATTACTTGCGGCCCCCCTAAATAGTCCTATCCTAAAATATTTTTGCGACCCCCCAAATTTTACTAACACATTAATCATTAAGATTTATTCTGAACTAATGGCTTTATCTACTAATTATAATAACAAACAAATAAAACAGAAATTAACTTACCTAAATGTATTTATTGAGACCTCTGTTGTTGAACACTTTTCATAATTGGTCTATTCTTACTTTAGCGTCATCATTTAAACATATTTTTTTAAATCCTAAATCCCGTAGGGGGTAGAGCATCACGCTACCTTTAAACTTAGCGGTAGATAAGGGGGCCCACCAAATATCCTGGCCTGGGAGTCCGATTCAGGATGTGGGGGCCATGTGACGGGCATTTATAAGGTCAAATCTCAGCCGGATATACTGAGGGAAAATATTTTCTAAATGGTTTTCCACGCTTCTTACACGCAAATGCGGGCATATTTTCTTTATTTAACATTATTATTTTCTTCTCAAATAGTTACATTAAATGACCTGATGGGTAGAAATACAGTGGAGCAACGTAAAACAATTGTTAACTATTCATATTATATTAATTTTCATGAGAATTTGATGTAATTTATTGTTAGGACCCGAGTAACACATGTTAAAGTCGACCTCGGTGATCTTGGTGTAAATTTCTCGCCTCGGGACCCGATGTTTGTGGGTTCAAACACAACCGTGATTGACGGATTTTTCTTGAGCGGTAGAAATCCATAGCACAACTTCCTTCGGAGGGGAAGTAAAGCAGTTGAGCCAATGTTGACTGTGGCGTGTTAAAGAACCTTGTAAAGTATGTGAAAATAACTTTTCCTGGAATTTGGTAGGGCCCTTTCACCCTCGCTCATAGAAATTGTCATGTTCTGATATCATTAGTCGTTTCAGAAAGTGCACGCTAAATACATCAAATAAATGAAAAATAAAAAAAAGCTAAACTTATGGAAAAAACAAAATTTAGTGGATTTCACAAGGTCTCTATGAAAATGCATTTTTTAAATTTGGCAAAACTATATCTTAGGCTTACGAAAATACTCGCGCTCAAGATGAGTCAGCAGAAAAATATGTTTTTAAGGGGTATAGGAGTATAGAGTGGAATCCAAGCAGATGAGAAAAAAACTGTGACATTTACGATATACAAAACACAAAGATTTTAAAATGGTCTACAATTCAGCCGTAAAAAACACTGATTTCTTCAGGTAAACCAAATTTAAAATTGTATCCTTCCACAACAAAAGCACATTCTACAGACGCTCCAGATTTAGATCTATCAATGTAGATGCGCTTAAATCCCTTAAAGCGAGTGTAGAGGATCTTGTTAAAGGTCCTCTCATATATAATAGGTGGAGTGGTCGCTCTGGGGAACTTGGCAAGATCAAAATAGCATTGAGACAGGCGTATCTTCCAGGGAGAGACTCGACCTGGAGTTGTGAGGATAGCCTTTGGCAGGACTATCCCACACGTGTCGAAAACCTATAGCATCCGGATCCCCACCGGCCTTGAACTACGCCCTTTGGTTTCTTAAGACTCTGTTGGGAGGATGGAACATAGGACGATAGGCAACATGCTTTGGCATACAAAGTAGTTTCGACACGTAAGATGCCAGAAGATAGGACTGCCGATAAGAAATAAGGGCTCTCAAATGTAGATACTTTGTGTAACGTCAGGGTCGTACCAAAGGGTTGAACCGTTACGCCTAATTAGGCGTGTCCAAATACAAAAAAAAATTATAATAAGCAAGAAGAAAAAATTTAGAGTGTGCTGGGTGAGTGAAAAGGCAAAGTAAAACTGGGCAAGACCTAACTGGAGCCCAGCACACGCAATAAGCACTATTGCGGGACTCGTCCCTGTGGTCACCCTCAAACTCAATGATACATGTCATTAACCAGAAACGTGACTGCTCCTCTGTTTTGAATATTAGATAACATATTGAAGTTGAAGTAACCTACCTAGGGATGAGTATATAAAAAAGGTAAAATACAAACATAATAGTCTAGAGAACTTTTATTTAGATTCAACAAGATATGGATAACAATTTATTTAAAGCAATAGTTTCAAACAATTTATAGAATACAATATACGCAACCTTGCGTCATGGCCTCTTAGGGAGGTCGCAGTACGTATAGGCGAAAAGCTTCGCTAAAAACTTGGTTAAGCCAAAAAAACAACGACTGACTCTTGACAATAACTTTAATATAAACGTCAATGTTCAACCTAAAAATATTGAGTTATTTCCTGTCAGTCGTTCATTATCTCCTTTTCCCATAAACAAAAATATATATATCTATATATATAATATTCCAAATTACAGAAAGCAAGGTTGACCTTAGTAAAATAAACCCATAATAACTCGCCAGCTCTAAACTAATATTTACCTAACACTTAGTCGTCATGGCGGCTATCACTAATTTCTCATACGCGCTGATGGCGCCCAATATCCTAAGTTCAAGAGAGAACGATTAAACATTAAATATAAACAGAGCAATTAAAGATGTTATATTACAATAAGCCCAAGGCCAAAACCTAACGTCTAACATGGATTAATATAAAGTAAAGTCCCTAATGCTTAAAAAAGGGTATAATTAAAGTAAATATATATGCCGCTAGATATTCTATTATTGCCCAATTCTTAAACTTAATATTCAAAACAAACATCATGGGCAAAGTTAACAGTTACAGTATGTCGATATTAAAAATAATCTTAAGTGAGAAAAGTATATTCTAGAAACAATGTCTTTTCATTGGAGTTCGTTATTATCAAAAATAAATACAAGTCCAAAAGATATCTTATAGAAAACGACACCATATCTCAGCCCATTTAAGAGATAAAAGCTTAAGTCTGCAATACTCATCAAAAATAAATACAAGTCCAAAAAAGACGCAATATCTCAGCCCATATAAAAGATAAAAGCTTAAGTCCGCAATACTTGATGCAAATAATACGTGTAAATATTAAAGTTAGAGTTTTTTAAGATGAAGAGTCGAAAATGAATTTAGAATAATAAATATAACGCCGAAAAAGAATTTGTCTTACATTGTTAATATTCGAAGCCGTAGCTTAGCACAAGCTACTTCCAAAGCCAGTCCCAGAATGGCGCTTATTCCACACGGTCACACTTATATACAAAAAGCACAGCTTACGGCACACGGAGTGAATGGAAGGTAAGGGGGGGTATTCCAAAGAATATAGAGAGCCGTGGAATGTTCTACTACCCTCTAGGTGGCAGACTTGAGCATAGGTGGAGTGTCTCTTCTTCCTTGTTGAAGATCTTTGTTGCGGGAAGGTCGTCGCAGAATGTTGGACAGGCGTGGCTTTCAGTACGTTGTATTCAGTCGTGTCGTTCGTGTGTGTAGTCGTGTAGACGATCCGACCGCCGGCGGACTTGGTAAAATTGGTGAGTTGATTGTTATTGCTTGTTTTCGGCTAGTTTGTGGCAAACAATGCTACAGGGTTATGTTTTGGGACTTAAAAATCCTTATAAAAGTATTGTTACTAAATCTTTGTTGTATTTCTCTTTAATTCCTAGGTTAAAAACTTAAGAGTCCTTTAAATTTCAAACTCATATAATACCTATTGGATTTCCTCATCATAGATTAATTATTCCTGTTGAATCACTTTATAACGGTCCACTGAACGTCGAACCCTATTTTCAACAAATATAATAAGCTGGGTAAAAGCATCTCGGAATTTTTTTTCTATATCAAAAGACTTTTGGAAAGTACCTACATAGCTTTATATTATCAATAACATACACTCAAAAAACTAAAAGTTTTACCTTTGTGAATGCGCACATCCTTTTGTATTTTATAAATAAACCGATAAGTCATACTGGCTGTAAATAGTTGTTTGGCTGTCGTTTCAAAAACTACTATTATGTTATGTTATGGCGGTACGGTATGGGGTATTGCTGAATGCTACCCTTGGCTGCAAGATTACCCACCCCTGTTCTAATATAAGTAAGCGCTGTTCATCCTGTGGTCTTGGGCGTGTGAAACCGCCCCGCCACCCTAATAACATTGCCTTCCTGAAACTGATTACAGGGTTAGACTCGACTGATCGCAGTGCTAGCAGTAGTTATAACCAAGCAGGTTGAATTTGGTAAACATCAGGTACAACCTCCTTACAAGCATCTGGCACAGACAATGTTGATTATCTTGTTGCAGAACTCAACTTTTCTGAGTGTAAACTGTAGTTTTCAATTTTGTTCAGCTTTATTTTCAAATAATAAACGAAGCCCTAGTTATTATGCTGGTTTCAATGTTAAGTTTTAATAAATCTTGACATTACTAGTTATAGTGAGAGTATATTACTGTGGGTACAATGTTGTAAACTCGACTCGATTAAAATTCCTATATATATGTATTGTTTGGTATTAAAACAAAATTGAAGTCCTCATTTCATCATGAAAATACTTTGAGGGTAAGGAAACTTCCCATTTTCATCGTATCTCCGCACCTCTTTGAGATACAAAATAACTTCATTTCAAAAATGAGAGCATATTAAATATAAAAATCATGTTTTGAAATATATTTTTATAAAATCAATAGTTTCCGAATCATAAGTGTGTGTGTATATATATATATATACACATACACACACACACACATGCCGTAGGTGAATTGAAAAATTAGGCCTATTGCAAAAGGCACCCTCAATTCGGATTTAGCCAGGCTAATTGGAAAATAATATTATATTTGCTAATCATCCTGATAATTTGTAGGCTTATTGCGATAAGTCCATACAGCCTTAATCTATTAATCAAATGCACCTTTGTTCGCTCAATCAGCTTCGATGATTACAGGCTAATTGCAATAAGCCCAAGATAGTGAAGGCATTAATAAAAAGTCTACAGCAGCGGTTCCCAAACTGTGGGACGTACACTTATTCCTTATGCCGTGAGAAGTCAAACAAAACAAACAAATTAAAGTCATAAAAAATATACTCCTAAAATCTAATAAATATATTACGACCAAGTCTAATAGAAGTGACCTGTATCTTTCTGACACACAACTTCATAAAGAAATCCCATAAAAATATGTAACTGTTGGTGAATCTGTGATTAAGAAATCAAAGTTTGGGGGTCGGGGATATGCCAGTTGTAAGTGTATAGTCTAAAAAAACAAAACAAAAACAGCGTCTAGCGAAAAAGTGTGTCTGTGAGAAGACAAACTAATTGTGCACATCAAAATGTCACAGCAGTTTACCGTGTGGAAATACATAAAAGTGTGAATTGACTATGGTGTCATAATATACTTGTAAACGCGCATATTTCTTCTATAAAAGAAAGGTAACTATTAAATTTGTATTTTTATTATTATTTTTCAATAACCATTACTTATTCATAAGAGTTAGTTACGTTTCTGTAATCTCTCTTACTATACATTACTTGAACTTGATATTTTTAATCAAACCTTGCAATCGTACGGAATTTAGTAAGTTAATTTAAGAACAAGCTGAAAGATAAAAATATTATTTTCTGTAGAGCATCGGCTCCCAAACATTTGGAATGGTGTACCACCCCAACAATTTTCGTAATTTGGAGAAGTTACCGCCGTTTGCGTGTTTATTACAAGACTGTGCGGCTGCACCGTCTGTCTGAGCTTAATCAATGTTGCCACCCCTACAATCATTGATTGAATCTATTTTAATTTAGCTTAGACAGGGTCGTAATATATTTATTAGAGTTTATGAGCTCATTTTTTTACGACTTTAATTTGTTAGTATTTCGTGAGAAGCCAAACAAAACAATCAGGAATCAGTGTACGTCCCACAGTTTGGGAGCCGCTGCTGCAGACTTTTTAATAAGCCTTCACTATCTTGGGCTTATTGCAATTAGCCTGTAATCATCGAAGCTGATTGAGCGAACAAAGGTGCATTTGATTAATAGCCTAAATCTGGATGGGTTCATTGAAATAAGCCTGAAAGTTATCAGGCTGATAAGCAAATATATTTTCCATTTCGCTTACGACATAAAAAATTCTGTGTATATATATTAAGGAAGTCTTTAAATTTGTAAATTGCTGTAATGCTCTGTAGGTGTGATGTTCCTCTTTTCTCTAACAGTCTATATTATTATTTCGTTCATGTTCTTTGGTAGAATGTGCAACAATGTCTATTATCTAGTTTAAAATATCTTACAAATTTTAAGTAAACATTTATTTTTATTTATAGTAGAGAGAAAGTCTATGCTGTGCACTCTCCCCACCTTAAAAAAACAAATTAGCCCTTTTGTAAAAAAAGATCTATAAATTGTATTGTGGATATAACTTAGAAAAAAAAAGTCATGCTAGAAAATTATGAAGCTTAGTTATGTTGGTAGTGCGTCCACCAACGGTACTAAGGGTCCCGGGCTTGATTCCTGGCATGGCCGAGAAATTGATCTTTGTTGGAATGTGGGTTTACCCATTCACAGTAATGAATTGACGGCCGAGAGATGGATTCTGTGTCTGTCCGAGATTTAAGATTAGCGTAATTAGTACAAAGGCGTATAACCTAAACGGGTAGTAAGACACGCGGCGCTAAAAAAAAGTTTAAAAAAAATACTGACAACCTAAAATGGCATCACGTAACATAATTTGAGAGTCACTACTGTATTAGCTAGGTTCAGGTTACAGACATGTCCAGGTGGACACTAACAATACTCGTATGTGCATTTGTGCACAGAATGACTACATCAATATTCCACCTCCACAATCATAACACACATATAGCCCTACATTTTCAAACACTCTTTCTTTATGTCCTTTATCGTCAAATGTTTTTTTCTAATTTGTTCAGACGTAACGAATTAGTTTTATAACACCTATTAAAACATAGTTTGCAGGTCCCAAGTTCAATTCCCGTGTCCAGATGTCATTTTTTAATTAAAATAATATATAGATGGGGCTATAACCGTAATTAACAAATACTCATATTCGACATGATTTAGAGATAATGCTTTAAATACTAGGAAATCATTTAGAAAACTGCACCCTTTATTTACCCATTTGGGATTTGAATCCTGACCACCATTCATCGTTAAAATAAACTAAATGAGCTTAGTGTTTAAATCAAGTTAAGGTTAATAATAATAATAATATTTAGCACCGCGTCTTACTACCCGTTCGGGTTATACGCTTTAAGTACTAATTACTCAAATGGATTAGGAATTGGGAAGGTTGCATTAGAGGAAGTGAATCCGCATTTGCGTGGATGGAGAGTGGAAAACCATTTAGGAAAAACCACCCCCAGTTCACCCGACCGAGATTCGAACCTCNCGATTTCAAATCCATAGAACGGTTTTGTCACAATCTTTTATTTTGTATTACCATGTAAACAAGTGTTGACCGGCCTCTTAACTTTAAAAATGAACCGATGGTTTAGTTCGGTTCCTGACTTAAAGTTTTCATTCATAATAGCCCGAGGAGACTGTCTGTCTACCTGCTAACCCTCCCCCTCCCCCATCCTCCATACCCACCACCAAAACTTCATCCAAGACTTTCCAGTCACCCCACCGCTAACGAAGATAGGTTTTTTGGTTCTCAACGGAACAGAACTGTAGCATCAGCTTTCACCTTTTCCTTAGTGACACAATTACCCTATCTTACAGATTTTTCTCAACATTAGCTCTGTTCAAACACAGTTAAAGGTGACTCGTTGTTTTGATTAATCAGTTTTCATCGCTTCATCTGTGTCATTTAGCAAAACACTTGAATGTAACCCACGGTCGAGAGTAATTACAGTTTCTATCCCTTCATTTTTATTATCTAGCAAGTTATTTGAATGTGACTCACAGGTTAGACTTTAGTCTAAAACATCAGGGATTATTAGTGTTTGAAGAGCAGCAGATACTAAAATATGGCCACGTATTACTTTTGAGTAGGCTTTCTCAGACAATATGTGAGGTACTGTGCTATGTGCATATACAACCTGTAACACCTCTTCTAGGCCAGAATCACAAACTATTGTACTATCAAATAATCAGCTGTTTACTAACTTATTTTTTTTGTTTTATTACTCATTTTTCTAACAATGGTACCAACAACTGCTTCCACCCCTTTAGTGAGAAGCGGTAATAATCTCTCTTCTTTCTCAGTGAAGTCATGACGTCTATTGCAAATAATATGCTTACCAATCAATTAGACTAAAGACACCCATTTGAAATAAAGTACACAGCTATACACAGTATTTTAATTGAATTAACTTCCAATTAAACCAAAAATGAAACTAATATAAAAATTATGTATGTGTCTTAAAGATCGATATCCGTAAATTACTCAGCAAAACCCAGTCAGCTCTGTAGGTTATATTGTAATACAGTAGCTCCATGGCTTCTTTGGTGCTGACTGACAGATCACAGCTGACTTCCGACAGTCAACATTTAGGTATATAACTAAATTTTGACCGTCAGAAGTGACAGTTGCTAAACACATGTTTTTGCAGATCATCTGGTTCAGCGTAGGGATACTTAATTTGGTCTGGTAACTTTTTAAAGCTGTTAGAAGTTAGCTGTGAGCTGTCAGTCGGCATCAAAGAAGTCATAGGGCTACTGTAGTTTATGTATAAGAGATCATACTGTTGATTTAACCCCTTGCTCATGAATTTTCTTTGTTAAAACTTGTATTCTTAAAATATAATCCTAGTAGTTCCAATAATAATTGCTAGATCGCAGCACTAGCCATATTTACTGCTCGTATGTCTACAATCTAATACAACGTGACATTAAAGATTAAAAACAGTAAAACATTATTGATAGTAGCAGTGGCGCAGGAATGTTTTTATTTATAGGGGTGAGAATAACCAAGTGCTTTTATAGGGGATAACATTTTTGAGATTAAAAAATATCAGGGAAATGTAATACAGCCATCCCACGCTTTACGCGAGTGATTGGTTCTGATAAATAATTGCGTAAAGGGAATTGATTTTAACATTAGTAAACCCAAAGGAAAAAAGTAAATAAAAACCGGAAACTTGTAAATGAATGCAATTTTTATTAATTTATCTAACTAGTACAATACTATAGGGAGCCCACACTTTTTATCAATCTTCAATCCCCTGAAATTTGTAAACAAATGCAATTTTTAATTCATTTATCTAATTAATACAATGCCACATGTACGCTTACTGTTATTCCTCAATCGTATGCCATGACATATTAACTGGCTTTGGCTAATCTGGATTATAACTCTCTAGCGCTCTTGACGACCCTTGGACGGTAGGCTCTTGCTCTCTTGGTGTCCCTTGGGCGGTAGGCTCTTGCTCTCTTGGTGTCCCTTGGGCGGTAGGCTCTTGCTCATCTTGACGCCCCGTGGACTGTAGGCTCTTTTTCTCTTGAAGGCCCTTGGACGGTAGGCTCCTGCTCTCCCGAAGGCTCAGAGATGGTAAGCTCTTGCTTTCTTGAAGAACTTGTACTGTAAGATCTTGCTTTCTGGAAGGACCTAGGACGGTAAGCTCCTGCTCTCTTGAAGGCGCTGGGACGGTAAGCTCTTGCTATCTTGAAGGCCCTTTTACTGTAAGATCTTGCTCTATGGAAGGACCTAGGACGGTAAGCTCCTGCTCTCTTGAAGGCTCTTGTCTGACAGATCTTGTTGTCCTGAAGGCTCAGGGTCGTTAGGCTGAAGATTTTTAACTTTTTTTGATGGAATGGTCAAGACTCAGCTGACGAGCAGCATTTCTGCCCATGTATCTCCAATGGTGTCAATACCACCACCACGACCCTAACACCAAGTTATACAGTAAAGATCTTTGTCCTCACTGGAATGTGCACGCCCAAGTTCACGTCACCACCATACAGGGTGACTGCGAAATTACAGCTGACTATGCATTATGTTTATTATTTCTTAATCGCGCTTTTTAAAAAACGCGTAAAGTGATATTGCGTATTAGGGATACCTGTATTCAACGGGCCCCATTGTGCATTTTTTCATTTTAGTCATTAGGCATTTTCTATTTTAGTCATGTCGAACATTATAATTAATACACACAAAACAAATTAAGAAAAATTATATCTGAAGCGGCTCAACTAAAATTTATGAAACAATGGAAATTAAAGTAGATTTCCATAAACCTTTGCCCTATTTTCGCTACTAGCTAAAAAACTACCCAATAGTTTTGCAATTTTAAAGTTTGTTGAGCCTCTCAGGTAGTGGCGGCTCGTAGCTATAATTATTGAGGGTGCTGCTCCAGAAAATGTTTAACCTTTGTTTTAAAATTGTGTAAAATAAAAAAAAACATGTATAAAAAGAAAATTTACTCAGGAACTTGATAACATATTAACAAAAAAACTTTTTACTTATTTTAACTTAAATTGTTACAGTTCAAGCTTGATCTATTCATTTAAAAATGAAATCCATTCTTCTTTTAATTTGCGCAAAAATTCAATAATTTTCTCCTTGATCTCTGGATGACAATTGAGGACATTTTTCTCCATTGAAAGTACTGCAAGAGTATTTTGTTTTTCTGTTAAATATAGGAACCGAAAAAAAAAATAGAATAGCTGGAAGCAGAATAATAATATAATTCTACACCCTTCTACACTTTATCACAGTCAAGAATATGGTACACGGTTTTTAAGCATAACACGCAGAGTAAAAAAAACTTCCTTACACCATCACGCCAGAGCCGGCACTGCGAGAGCAACAGTGCTCTCTCTACCTGGCAGTCCCGCCTTCCTCCCCAAACCCCTAATATGTGCGCATGCGCACAACACTCAAACACCACATCGCTGGCACTGTGAAGCGCACAGTTTCATACAAAGATTTTTGTATCTTTTTCATAAACTGGGGGATGGCTAATGAAGTAATGACATTAAGCTTAAGGAATATTTATATTGTACTACAAAAATAAAGAAAGAATTAAAGAAAAAAGGACTCATCATATTAAATGATATCGATAAAATCAAGTGGAAATAGGGGGTGCTGCAGTTCTTCAGTGCCTATACACGAGCCACCACTGCTCTCGGGGTATGCATTCAGCAAACACAGGTGATTTAGTCTACGTTGCCTCATCGTGGAGTGAAGATTTTTTTCTTCCGTGCAAGCATTGAAAAACTTATTTCTGAAGAAGCTGATTTAGCTGGTATCACTCTTGAGTTTTCAAACACTGTGCTCCAAGCACATTTTATTTTTACTATGTTACCTTAGTGTGAACTTTGTCTCTTGCCTCAATAAGATATTTACATTATCTAAAAGATTTACTATATTATTTGGGGAGGTGGGGGTAAAAATTATACATTTAACCCCCTTCGGTTAACTTTTTGAGGGGAGGGGTAAAATTTACCCCCGTACCTCCCCGTTTCTGTGCCACTGGACAGTAGACGGTAAAATTACAATAACTCTACACACCATGTTCCAAAGGGTTAAATACTGGCTTTCAATAAAGATGTTTCAATGTAAGATTTGATTACTCCACTAAAATTTTTACACAAACCTGATACACTTGCACGCCACAACAAAACAATAACCTCCCACCAAGATTTGGGGTGGCGAGGGTGGGGATGGTTTCACTTGCTCTTTACCCTCCCATACCTAAATCCTCTCCCCTACCGATTTAAATTTTAACTATATTGTATTAAAAGATATGCTCTACAAATTTGTTCAAATGAGATGTTTCATTGGTATAATACTTTTGGAATCAAATTGATAAAACTTAAAAAAATATATATATATATAAATTAGAAACTAAGAAATTTTACAGAAATTGAAGCTGTGGCTAAACTATGGATAACAGAAAAAACACAACATTTACGAAATGTGGATAATTTTGTACTCTTTAATTTTGTTTTGCTAAATTATTTTCGTAGGAGGTAAGGTTTTCCTATAAATTTAAAAAACCTTCCAATGATCTTGGGCTGGACGCCATTTTCCAATATGGTGGCCAATGGCGTAAAGAGCAAGATATAGATTTTTAGTGTGTTAATCTAGGGGGTATAAGGTTGAACAGGAACTAAACATTACTTTTGTTTGAATTAATTCTGGCAAGGCCCACTATTTTTGCTAGCCCGACTCGACTAATAGTTTCTAGTAACTTGAAGATTTAAAAAATAAACAATAAATTTTTATCTAAAATTATATAATTCTTTACCTTTTTATATATGTCTCTGTTTAGTTATTTGGTTGATAGAATGAACAACTGTGTACTTAGGGGTGTATATAAATTGTTGTTCAAGATGTATGTGTGCGGGGGTATAGAATGTTTTCTGTTGTGCTCAGGAGCGTCGCCGTACAGCATGGGCCCCGCCTCTCAAGGAACACCCACCCCAATGATGTCGCCTGCGCCCCCAGGGGGCCCACAAGACAGCATGGGATACAACCTTAACATGAACGGGGGCGACTATAGTTCATCCATGTCCGGCTCACAGGTAAGACAACTCATTAGTACCTTTTTCACATTCAGAGTGCAAAGCGACTGGACCACTAACGATAGGTGCCAAATTATCGACAGACTGGTAAACAAGGAATTTAGTAGATAGGATGAAAATCATAAATTTTAGGAAATGGTCTAACAAATTTAGCATACTAATTGATTAATCTAAACATTATTTCAATTATTCTTATTTCAATTTTAATTTTTGTTGAAAATTACAATAAACACAACATTTATCGGCATGACCAGTTTATAAATTTTTTTTTAGGGGTTTTATTAAACACACATTATATTTAAGTTGTCTGTAGATTTGTTTGGTTGAACATGTAAACATTCTCGCGCACACATACATGCATTCTTGAAAACTTTTACACATAAATTAAAAAAGTAAATAGCTCCTGAATTCTTTAAGGGGCTCAAGCATTAAAACTAACAACACTAGCCACTTGTCATATCCCGGAGTGATCAGTTCCAGGAACTGGAGGATAGGAACGTTTGATTCTCTGCAACTCTAAATCCTTGATAGGAACCTCGAAGCTTATAGTTGGAAGTTAAATTCGTACGAACTAAAATGACAGATTAAACATTTATTGTTTCTAAAGTACAAGTTGTTTCAACAAGGAATCCAGAATAAATTATTTCAGATATTATCTATCTGCTTGAGCGAGTGAGCTTCTCTCAATTCTGTCCGCCCGCAAGCTCAATTTACAGGGTTTATATAGCCCTCTTGTTTATTTCTGGAATTTTCATTCTACGTAGTACAAGTGGTGTAACTGTGGACTTTTGGAACATCAGCCCCGAGTAGTTTCCAATGTTTACTCTTAATGGACCTATTTGCGCACTTTGAATAGTGGCTGTGTTTCAAGTCACGTAGCCCCAAAATATCTATAGTCTATAGTAACTTAACTTTGTTACTTCTTATACCCAATGACACCTTAGTTACACCTTCTTGTATTACGTTTACATATTATCTTAATAATTAAATTAATTATTATCTATTACCTGGTGTCTCGTCTTATTCGCTTAGTACACCTCAAGATGCTCACTATACGACACACTAATGTCATTAATTTCTAATTGTATGACTCACCAGGAGTTAAATACACCTTAAAAGTTAATCAATATATTTTATTTAACAATTACACAGCTCCAACCTTAGTAATCCATATGTTCAAAACTATAGATAGCTCACACAAAATTAGTTATTTAGTGATTGACATGTTATTTAGTGGAACTGTAATTATGTAGTATTTTGCTAAATACTTTTAACATCAGTGTGACCAACTATTTGATATTTTTAGAATATTAACAACTCATACACGCTAGTATTAAATTTTGTTTTTTTATCAAACTTACTTTCTATTTATTACTGTTTGGAGAGTTGGTTAATGAAAACTAAATATAATGCATATATTTAAAACATTATTGTTAAATGTGCATATATAAAACTGAATTTGAAACAAGTACTGATAAAAGTCATGTGAATGTCTATAAGACTCTAATAAAATACATTATTGCCTAATATTTTTATGGTTGTATTTTATGAGTAGTAGCAAGTATGTTGCACTGGTTTCAGCCTCCATACACAGATGGCAGCATGGGGTATGACCCGATGCACCAGGTGAGCGACTATTCCGACTGATATGTAGGTAACACTCCATTATCCTCCAGCAGTGGTGTGCGGTGAGTGCTATTATAGGTTTGCAGCACTTTTTATGTTGACAGGCTGCTCTCCTGAGCACTCTAATTAGATTTGTGGACCAACCACATTGAACCTAGTCACTTTACCACTTATATTTGTTAATGTCATGTGTCACATAACTGTTCAAAATCTGTTGATGAAAGAAGAAAAAAAAGTGATTTCTTTATTTAATCCCAAGATGAAAATAAGGGTTTTGTTTGAGACATTGACAACCCTCTGTAAAATTATATAATTACAGCACCCACCCCCACTTTTGAATATTGTTGTATTCCAATAATACCACTCACAGTACGCCACTGTTCATACCATTATTCTAGTATGTAGGATTGTACCTCATGCCCACTGCCAACATGCGGCATTAAAGTAATTGGAAAAAATTAACAATTTCAACTTGGTGCTGTAGTGGTACTTATTTTGGGATACTGGGACAGACCTTCACTAGTAGTACCACTATGCTGTCTCATTGTAGTATTGCTGGCATGGGGCTGAGAGAACTAACTTAATAGAGAAACACCACGGAAGATTAAACACAATAATTCTTATATAGCAATGAAAGTAAAACATTATATTGTTTTAATCTGATCTCGGAACTAGGGTGTGGTAGATAGATATGATTTACATAGTTTCATTCTAATGAATAAGTACTGCACTTAGATAATGTTCTAAGCTTTGTACACTTCATTCATACTGAAAGTTAGTCGTCTTACCTAGACTAATTATCCTATGGTGTAGCTAATATGATAGGGTTGTGGTGCAATCTAATTAGACTACTATCTTTTAAGGTAGACATTGTGTACATTGTTTCACTTTAATGAATAAATATTGTACTTAGCTACTAACACTAATGAATATATACGTTTTACATAGTTACACACTAATAATCAGTAAGTACTGTACTTAGCTACTAGTCCTAATGAACCTAATACTTATTACATAACTAGACACTATAAATGAGAAAGTAGCTACTGTACTTAGCTACTCATCATGATGATCATATACTTTGTATATAGCTACACACTAATAACGAATATGGTAAGTAAGTTGTATTTTAGCTAATAAATTTGATGAACACATAATTCATGTAGTTTCAATTTGATGAGTAAGCACAGGATATAGCTTAACCCTGATGGGTAAGTACTGGATGCATCTTCACTATAATGAACATGTTTAATGCAGTGTGCTGAAATCTTGGGGTTAAATCCTATAATCATATTTTTCTCTTGAAATAATAGCTATTCCCATTTCTAAGGATTTAATTTTGGTGACAATTAGGCACTAACGTTTCTTCCAGCACTAGACACATAGTGTGTTATAACTATGTGCCAATTTTTGTATATTATATAATTTTGTTTTAGATATATTCTGTAACAAAATTTCTTGAAAATTTATTTCCTCCCAAAAAATTACACATTAGAATACTTTAGCTTAAACTAAGTGAAGAATGACCCTGAATGAGCACAGTACAAGTCCTGGATACCTCAGTGGTAGAGCATTGGTGTGCAAAAGATAAAGATTCCCATGTCCAGGTGTCATTTTTACACTAATTAAATTAATAAAAATACTCATTTAAGTATTTTTATTATTAATATCAAAATATTATGCATGATATAGCTATACTGGTACCACTTAATTAACAATGGTGTAATATGATGTGAAATATTTTAAAATCTTACAGATTGCACAAATAAAAATAAAAATCACCTTTACCAATCGTTAAAGGCTACATAACTACTTTAAGTTGCCAAATATTCTTTTAATACAAAATGTGAGCATGCACAGTAAAAAATGTAGTATATTTTACTGTATTACAATTTACATATTCTTTATATAAAATTTGGAAAATGAAATGTGATACCTGAGTAAAGTATTCCACCAAGTATATGTTTATAATTGATCTAATTTGATGATATTTATTTGTACTCATTTTTTTATCTAAAATATCATCAACTCAATGTATATTTAACTCACCACCTCTCTTATTTAATTTGTCCTTTCACAGTCTAGCAGCTTGTGACACCACACTTAATTTATCCTGAAAAGTATTTGACCTATCTCGACTGCTCTCACTATGACTCTACATTATAAGTTTCACCTTAATGCAGACCTTCACATCATAAAAGTACATTCCTTGATATCATAAACTGCGGTTTGCTACGAGCACAAAAATGTTATTGTAATATTGAACTTTAAGACTTTAAAACTAGTGACTAGATGTATTCATTAGGCCCCACTCTAATTTAGAGAGAGAGAAAATGTAGTGAAAAGTTTTGAGACAGAAAAGTAGGTTGAAAAAAGTTGAAAATAAAAGGAGTTTTTATGTATAGTCATAATTTATAGAATACTGGAAAAAAGTATATTTTAGTCTTGGATGCATGTAAAATTCAAAGAATTTCAAAACCTAAAACCACTGAATTATTGATAGTCAACAACCACTTATAAGACATCGACCACAAATTTAATCCCAAATTTTGAGGAACTTGAAATCTTTAAATTTTATTATTTTGCCATATTTTGTGAGGAATAAAACAATCGTTTAAGGTAATCGAATCTTATTGTAATCATCCCTTCCACAAGCTTGTATACATAAAAGAAGTAAACAGCACATACATTATGTGTGTGGTAAGAACAAAAGGGAACAGCAATAAACTATCTGGGGCCCTAAACAAGCATCAAGGAATTTATTTTTAATCCTTGCCCATTTCCATGTTGTTGCATCCATGCATTGGAACCAAACAAAATGAGCTTATGAGTCTACAAATGCAGTAGGGCCCTACTCATGCAGAGGGTGAGGTTCCAGAACTCTACTATAAAGTGGAACATTCCCTTTTTAAACTTTCAAAGGCATAAAAAATTATACAAAAATATAATGTATATATATACATACATATAGGCCTACACAGAACACACATTGCTAACCTCAAAAATATTATCAGCCATAGCTTAAAGTAGCTGACATATCTAAACATATGATACATTGATAGCTACATATAGGCACTAGCTAACATAATAATTAAATGGAAAACTAAAACACTATTTCACAACAATAAATAAACATTCACAAAACCAACCTGTGAAACCCCTAGCAAGGAACATAATAATTATCTCTGTTTATACTTGCAAGTAATAATTATCTCTGTTTATACTTGCGGGGTGTTTGTTGGTAAGTGGAGGGGGGGAGGGGGGGCTATCAACATTTTGAGTAGTCAGCTTTGTTATAACTGGAGATACATTAATGATACATGCACACAGCAACTCTGAATGAATAGGTCATTCAGTTAAATGAAATTGATCGAAAACAATCAAATAAAAAAAATTAATGAAAACTATTGAATTTTGATATTTTCATAAATCAATCATTGATAGCTTGAATCATTCTATAGTGCCCATACTACTTTAAACAACCTGAATTACTGACATTGATGGCCATTGTAGTCATGCCAGTCATGCCAAAAAACTCGAGAAGAACGACAAGCTCTGAACATAATTGAAAATATCTTATTAGTGGAATGCAGGAAAGTGGAGCCCTACTGTATTGCATTACATTATTTGAATGCTCAAAGACTTTATTTTTAAAGTCATATCTAAAATGGTAATTTTTCCTATAAAGTTCTGAGCTTAAAGTCCTAATGGAGCTAAGCACTAAGTGATATAATTTTTAAACGGTTTTTAATATCTACAAAAAATACTTTTTTTTAGAACCTTAACTGGAGACTGAACCTCAATTCTTTTCTTTCTCTGAAAGTCTGAGTTTGCTCATGCTCACCCGAACTGCCCGCAACATATGGCTTTTCTAATTTTATACCTTTTTTATCTCTTGCCATACACATAAACGACCTATTTCCCACCATAGTAAAACCTTTTTTTCCAAAAAGCCACTGGAATACGACTATTAACTTTTAATGGTCTGTTAAGAAGTACTTTACAGATTTTTGATCGGTTAATAATTGGCTTAGCTTTAATTTGCTCTACACACCATTTAGTGCAACTCAACCATTGCTTCTTAGTAGGGAAGCGGTAGTTGGCTAGTGAAACAATCAGGTTGATGATAGGGAGATATCT
The DNA here is from genome assembly GCA_902141375.1 of Timema poppense. Taxonomy (NCBI): domain Eukaryota; kingdom Metazoa; phylum Arthropoda; class Insecta; order Phasmatodea; family Timematidae; genus Timema; species Timema poppense. The sequence continues at coordinate 129,197 of CABFOV010000225.1, forward strand.
ATATGGAAGGCTTTTAGCTAGCCATATTCGATTTTCTGAAGTCTTCATGAGAAAGCAATGAAATTGAAACAATTAAAACCAAATATCATATGAAAAAATAATTCAAAAACAATAAACTATCTTACCGAGTCCAATTTTGCTGTAGTTGAGTTTATAATGCAGAAACTACACTTCATTACATTATTTCATTCATACATACATGTATCCAATAGCGCAGTTAATTGGCCACGAGATGAACTCTTAAAGAGAATTCACCTGATATATCTTATGTCTTTTTAATGTCGATAATATGTTAAGTTTAAATTATTTTTAAGAAACTAAAATCCTACATATAACTGAAACCAAAAACTTACATAATGTACTATTCATTGCATTACAATTTGAATAGTGTATTTTATTATAAAGGAATATTCTTATTATCTTAGCCTAAGAAATAAATAATTTAAACAAAATAGACTAGTCAACCATGTGTATATATGTTTAGTAGGAAATCAAAGATTGACTTTAATACATGATGGAGCAAAAAGTGTTGATACATTTAATAACACCAGGTCTTAGCTATTTTAACTAGAAACTGCTACAAATTACACTTAAAATAACAACATAATATTGGCAATTCCTTACATAAACCTGAGTGTTTTTTGAAAACCTTTACTTAATATAGCCACCATTATATGAAACACATTGTTGTATATACGCCTCGAAACTTGACATGACTTTGTGTAATATCTCTTGTTGAATTGCTTAAACTTGTACCACAATTCTTTCTTTTAAGTTCCTGAATTTTTCTTGGGTGATAAAGCTTTAACATGCCCCACAAGAAAAAGTTTGGATTTGTTAAGTCTGCTGAGCAGGGTGGTCAGGTGATGTCTTCAAATTGTAAAACAAGGTGTCCAGGAAACATTTTATGAAGCCCCTCCATTGATGTTTGACCTTTCTGAGCCCTGAACTGCAATATAAAAGGATTAATACCAACAACCTATGATTCCAGCACTATGGGGCCAATATGGAGGCTAATAATTAATTACTGCCAATAATTATGTATGGCATTATGTAAGCTATGTTTTCTTCAATACTACCTTACCACTTTATCTATACTCTCAATCAACTTTTTTAGCAATTAATATTTTATATCGGAAATTATTTTGGGTTTTATCATACAAGTTGTCATTGTTATTATATTCAGAATTAAACCCTATCTTCAAATCACTCTTGCATGCAAGTGTGATTTATATATTATATGTGTGTGTGTGTATGTGTATGTGTGTATATGTATATATGTCTGTATATGGTTATGTATATATGTGTATATGTATATATGTATTTGTGTGTATATATAGGTATGTGTATATGTTTATATAAGAATATATGTATGTATATAAGTATATATGTACACATACATATATACATATACACACATACATATACACACATATATACATAACCATATACAAACATATATACATATACATACACATATCTATATATATGAGTATAAAGTGGGCCTCTTTCGGAAAATTGGTTGCCACCAGAAGTTATTTAGAATCTTGTACAAAGCCATCTTTCAGCTTCATGTTCGAGAATATCTGAGGAGAGTGAGATAAACCTAAAAGGGAACCAGTTTATTTCAGGGAGGGAGGAGTTTATTCCAGTCAGGGAGAGGCAAGTTCTTTCCAGAAAGAGTGTGGCCCCTTCATCCCTGTTTTCACATCAATTCTTGACTTTGTTTTGTAAATTTTTTTTTAAAACTTTGCTGTAAGTTTTACAAAAGAAAAGCAATGTATGAAAATCAATATATAACTTAACTAAATATTGAAATATTATACACACTAGAAAGTATTTAAATTAAGCATATTTTAATGACAAATTTAGCTTTCGTACAACAATTAAAAACTCTGTGAAGTTTCTAAACACTTCGAATCAAAGGACAAGACTTAGCTATAATATTATATAATTTTTACAAATGCCAGGAAGCTCCTCTGTAGAAAACCCCATCTGGTGGATTGGACTCATAACGGGTTTTTTTATTTTAGCTAGGCATCTTATTGATGGTCATTAGTATTTTATGATATAATTTTTTCATCCTCTTCATTTTTAAACTTGTGAATCTGGATCTCAGGTCCATTGTACCCATAGTTCCCCTCCCCCTCGAGGCAGGCCTGTACCCCTTTAGTTTCTTTTTTTATGTAAATGTAATTATGATTCATACTAAAGTGCCATATTTATAACCCATCAATATTTTGTTTTCAATTTATTTTTATATACAAATTTTAACTTTGCGAGGAACAAATTTTTTTATGATAAGACCACTAAATTATTTATTTTAACCTGAGTGAATTTTTTTTCTACCCAAAATATTTAGCTCATCTAACTCCAAGTTCATTAAATGAATTTCACATTTGATGAGCAATACATTATTTTAGTAATTCATAAATAGTAAAAAAAAAAATTGTTGGCCTAAATATATTTCTTAAATTGTATATAACAATGAAATTACCTATCATTTAAGTAATGAATTTCAAAGGGAGATGTGTCATTTTATGGTTGCAGCTACAGCCTTTATTTAAGATCCTGCTAAAGTAAATTTCGTTTAAGTAGAATTGTCCTTCTGAAACTATTCCATAGTATTACAACACACAGTTATATTAAATGTATTTTACTACATTTCATGTTTATATTTTTAAGGGTACAAGATTCACAACATTGAATACCATATTAAATATTTACTTTTGAAAGACGCACACCTAATTTGTGAGGTCTCAAAGAAGACCTCTATTTATACTATATGATTCAGACTTTTATTTTATTTTCTTACTATCTATTTAATACTGGGTCCATAAGAACAAAATAAAAGTCAAATTTGGCTCACATAACAACTGCTGTTGTAGACCAGTGGTTAAATTTAAACCTGTGGTCTGTGTTTCCACATAATTTCCAAACAAAAATGTGTATTAATCTTTAAAAACCTTTTATTAAACAATATTTCATTAAAATATCATACTAGCATAATAAGCCAAATGAGACAAAAATTGGGACTATTCTTATTTATTTATTTTATAATGTAAATGGACATAGCCTAGATTTATATTTATCTTGTATTCCTGTTTAAGATGTTTTCACAAAAAATATTGCAACCCCCCCCCCCTTAATATCTATAAGGTGAGAGAGGCAGTAAATTAGGTAAAAGAGTTACCTGATTGAACATAATAATTTTATTGAATCAAAAACAATAACAAAGTGATGCAAACATTCAATTCTGCGTGAAGCGCGCTCTTCCGTTCAACACGGAAGTCAACTACATCAAAAGGTAAACAAACACGTAACCTCCTCAAGACTAAATGACATTACATTAAACCCATCAAAAGGTACGGTCCGGGATCTCAGTGACATGGTCTTTGGTTTCTGGTTCTCTGGTTACTTCGCTAACTTGAATAGTTCCTTCCCCAAGGGGAATGGTATAACTGGTTACTCTTGCGTTACAGTTACCCACCCTAGTATAAACATATAACTTTCCTACAGACGCCCGTAGTAAACGTGACGTCATAGCAATGTCACAAGGCCTCAATGTAATAATAACCTACGTAACATATCAACTCTCGGAATTTGACTTGACGAACAAAGTCGAGCCCAAATACCGCTATACTTGAAATGAACATAAGCCGGGTTTTGAACCCGGGACCAGACAATCTCTGGTTAAAAACTAATATTGGCAAAAATATAAATTAAAGATAAATAGGGTTCAGACCCTGAATATAAGTGGTGGCGAAAGCGACGGTCTAACTTCCAGCCGCGATAAGCGCGTAGCATTTTCAAACTTCAATTCAAAATAATTTAGTAACAAAGTCCAAATAGTAATTTCGAAAGAATTCCCCCCATGACGCCGAAATAGTAATTTTGGTAAGATGATAATATTCCCCGAGACCAAGTCGCCGTCCTCACCTCTTGTCCTCAAGCCGGTGGGGTAGTAAGTGTAGTGAGATCCCGGTACCACTAGTATATATACGAAATATAATTCTCAGAAAGGGGGAGAAATCGAAGGAAAGGAAGGTCGAAGAACATCACAAACAAGGGGGAAGGGGAAGTTCGAGACGCACATCGAAGCACCTAGAAGCTTCGCGTAGCGGGAAGCGGAACTCTTCTTTCCATTTTCTTTGCTGGCCGAACACGTGTTCGAGCTTCGCTGTGGGCAGGCTTAGGCGCGGCTTCAGTCAGTTTGTTGTATTTTGCGAGAGCGGAGGTCGGTGGTCGAGCTAGTGCCGCGTGTTGACCTTGTGAGAGTGGGCTGTCCCAGTTGGTGAGTGTTATTACAATGTAAGTCGTTACAATATTTTTTTATAATTGGTGTGCAGATTAATTAATTGCAGCCTAAAGCAAACCTTAACTGAAGCAAGGTTGGTAACTGTTCTGCTAGACTACGTGCTTGCGGAACAGAGCACATTTGGGGAATTTTGGCCCAATATAAAATATTCATAAGCACTGGTGGATGCGACTCCCTGATCACTAGTTTCCCATCTGGTGCCCCCCTTCCTGGTGCGAACTGTGTGCCAAAAGGAACTAGTCTAGCCTCCAAATTGTAATTTCATCTTAGCCTTGTTACTTAGTTACCTTTCATTTTTTGCCTTGTTCACACTGAGTCTAGCTTCTAACTTAAGGTGGGAATGTATTATTATTATTAGCGCCGCATCTTACTAACCGTTCGGGTTATACACACTTACGCTAATGTGTAATGGTAGGGTGATTGTGAGATGAAATGGAGGACTTACAGCTTAACGTGGAATCCGAACCACGGTGGAGACCTGGCATTCCCCACATTCACAAGATGTCTTGTCAGAGGTGAAGGAGTGGGAATGTAGAGGACTCGATAAAAGGCCAGTGATTTTGGATTTTGCAGTTTTTATAGCAGAACATTTTTTTTGCTCCAGTAGAAACATAAGAGTTTAATTTTATTCCTATAGTGACATCATTAGTTGTTGAATATCTGTCAAGGGCATCTTAAAATTTAATGGCAGATTTTCTCTTCATTTAAAAAAATCTGTCAACTAATACTGCTATGCTCATGACTGATATTCATAAACTGTTGCTATCATCACGAGAAGAAAATTAAATTAATGTTTATACTTGAGTATTATTTTATTAATTTTGGCAAAAATAAAGAAGTGTTCTTATATTAACTGCAAAAAAACTTCCTTTTCTCATCTCCCATATACTCCCACCTTGAGAATCTGTCTGTGAAAGGATCTAACTGGTATGCAGAAGCAACTTAAATAAATAATGCCATCTTTTAAATAAATTGTTGAGACAAGATATGCACATTATATTAAACAGAAACGAAAAAAAGGCAAACACGAGACTTAAACCATTATGCCTATTTTGTAGAAAATAAAATCCTTTTCAAAACTTGTCACACTATGAAACAAGATTAAACAAACCTTATAAAATTTTGCAGCCTTTTCACATAACACTTTGTATGTGTTATTAACTGTGGAGACTTTTAGCTGTATCATAGAAAAAACATTTTATTTTTGAGTGTATTATTATGTGGGTGTGTGTTCCTATGTATCGTATTAATTTTTATATATATTTTTTTTTCATTTATTTAAGGTAATTAACTTAAATCTAAAACAGCACAACATCCAGTCTCCCAGCTGTAGATTTATCACTATGAAAGATTAAACCTACATTTCACCTATGTTAAATTTTTCGGCCATGCTAGGAATTTATCCTGAAACTCTTAGTTCAATAAACAGACTACCTGCTTCAGTGGCCACATGGTCTAATGCGCTAATCTTGTGGGGTCTAGACTGCTAAAGACGGGTAGAATGTGTTCCGATCCCGGTTAGGTGTACGGAGGGTGGTTTTTCTTAAATGGTTTCCCCCCCTCCCTTCACGCGAATGCGAGTGCACTTCCTCAAAATTAAACCTTCCTAATCCCTAACCCATTAGTGTAATTTTTACCTAAGCGTATAACCTGAACAAGTAGTAAGACGCGGTGCTAAAAAAAACACTTGCCTGAACAGGTTTGATCGGACTCATTTCGACTAAGCTTACAAACAAGGATGCCTCCAGTTAATATTTTATCATCTTTTCCTAGATACAAAAATATCCTAAGTTTTAAATACTTAACAATTTTGGCCATGTTTGGTGTTGTGAAAGTAACATATAAAGTCTTGATAATCTAATAAAGGAATCTCAACAATATTTCCTTTCAAAACTAGCATATGATCTATTTTGTCACTTTTAACCTATAATGTTGTAATAATTAGATGATTGCATGTTAACTTTAAATAATCATGTATAACCATACCAACACTTGATGTGGTACAGATACATTTGCCAAGTACAGTCATCGTATTACGGTGGAAAATTGTAAAAGTCAATTTTCTCGCTTGTCCAAATCACAGGGTTTCCAGTAAAGCCCTGTTATTTTTTAGACGTTTGTGAATTTTTTGCAAAACTACAGCTCAATACCTTTATTTAATATATACCTCAACCACTTTTTCTTGGCATAGCAAACTCCTATAATAGTGTTCAAACATTACTGAACAATGATTATATTTAAATATATTCAAACCTTTATCGCAATACTTTTTTTTTTCTTTATCAAAGCTATATTATCTATATGTATTGTTTAAAAAATAAAGATTAATTTAGCACTTTTTTTTAAAATAATTACTGTTATTCTGTAATGTAGCAATCTTAACTTTACAGATTACACAAGGGCTTTATTTTATAAGTTAACACGGTTTTAGAACCATGCAAGGTAAGCTTACTTCCTTTCAGGGTAAATGACTTGTACATACATACATACATTTAGAGGAAGTTGACCCGCATTTGCATGGAGGGAGAGTGGAAAACCATTTAGTAAAAACCACCCCCAGTACACCCGAGTGAGATTCGAACCTCGATCTCCCCTTCCTCGGCAGTCTAGTTCAACATGAAACTAGCTAGCGCATAAGCTAACAACGCCACCGAGGCGGGTTCTCATTGGCAGTGAGATTACCTACTCTAGTATGTGCTCCAACTGTGGTCGGGACTATCCTAGCTCTCAAGTATTCTGCTCCTTTCTTTGTGCCGGTGCGCTTTAATTATTGTCTTCCCCTGTTTTCCTATTTCTTTTAAACACCTTTATCACCCCTTACCGGGAGGGGGTAAAGAGGGTGGAAGCGTGAAATGCAGCCATTTCAATGCGGCCCGTGCCCGTCCTAGCCCACTACATCCGCCCATGCAACAAAGGCACAAAGTACCTCTAGTGTGAACTGGACACATCATAACTTTTATACTGTTTCGTATTGGTTAAAAATGAAAGTAAACTAAAATAAATCACCCCTGCTCTTTGCTGGAATAAAACATTACTAGATTAGAATTAGTTCCTTCTTCTACACTGGAACATAGGTGTCTTCTAGACAGGAACATGTCAACTGGACTCGTACATAGCTAAGCTGGACCGAGTTGTCTCTTATAAGCTGGACCGAGCTGTGTCTTCTAAGCTGGACCGAGTTGTGTCTTCTAACCCGAAACGAGTTGTGTCTTCTAACCCGGAACGAGTTGTGTCTTCTAAGCTGGAACGAGTTGTGTCTTCTAAGCTGGAACGAGTTGTGTCTTCTAAGCTGGAACGAGTTGTGTCTTCTAAACTGGAACGAGTTGTGTCTTCTAACCCGGAACGAGTTGTGTCTTCTAACCCGGAACGAGCTGTGTCTTCTAAGCCGGAACGAATTGTGCCTTCTAAGCTGGATCATAGTAGTTGTGTCTTCTAAGCTGTATCATAGTAGTTGTGTCTTATAGGCTGGAGCATAGTAGTTGTGTTTTATAGGCTGGGACATAGTTATGCCTTTTAGGATGGAAAATAATAATTGTGTCTTATAGGTTCTAACACAGCAGTTGTGTATTTTAAGCTGGGGCATAATAGTGTGATTCTTATAGTCCTCACGTGTAGTAAGACATGGTTAAATCTATTATTATTATTATTATTATTATTATTATTATTATTATTATTATTATTATTATTATTATTATTATTATTAGCACCCCTTAATTATTATTATTATTATTATTATTATTATTATTATTATTATTATTATTATTATTATTATTATTATTAGCACCACTTCTTACTACCCGTTCGGGCCATAAGCACTTACGCTAATGTGTAATGGTAGGATTATTGTGAGATAAAATGGAGGACCTACAGTTTAACGTGGGATCCGAACCACGGTGGAGGCCTGTCATCCCACACATTCACAAGTTGGGATTAATACAGGTCTTATCAGAGGTGAAGGAAGGGTTTGTTAATCAGATAAAAATCAGTGCCGGGACCGAGGATTGAACCTCGGACCCCCAGCACAGAAGTCAGACACCTTACCCCAAGACCGCTAGGTCACCCGGAATCAAGTATAAAACAAGAAAAAGGTGTAAACTATTTTATTTTGAAATCCAAAAGGAGAAAACATGACAAGCTCTATCTGAGTCTGTTAGTGCACTCTTCCACCCAGATCAGTTTTCCCTTCACCCTCACCCTCACCCTCACCCTAGCCCCTACTGTAGCTGTTACGGAGCTCGTGATGGCTGGGGAAACGAGAAACGAATCCTGAACAGGAGTTTTCTTTTTTAAGATCGGGCCAAGGGACTAAATGTAATGGACTGAAAAAGAAATTTATGGAGTCGTCGTGTCCGGTGACTTTTATGTCGCCCTGGCCGTGTTGCTCTCCACGAAGATTTGGAGGGTTTATGTCGCTCGGAGCCGGCGCGAATGACCCAGATGAACGAGACTGGCCGAGTTTGATGGCTTGTAACATTGTTATGTGATGGCCGCGCTCTACCCGCCGTTATATGGTCCTGGTTGAGAGCTGGGGACTTACAACTGGTACTCGAGTAGAGAGACCTTGGTTCAAGACTCAAGTGTATCAGTATATATTGGGATACATGTCAAATATGATACAACATTAAAAACTACATGAACTAAGACTTAAATATGAAAAAGCTAGACCTAACAATACATTTGATGACGATGACTATTGGTATAAATATGTTTTGACCATCAAAAGGAAAGTCACTTCACTCTGAAGACAAGTATGAGTCTCATTTTACCACTCCCTGCCAAATCTCTC
>CABFOV010000225.1:139077-151310 GCA_902141375.1 Timema poppense
ATCCGAACCACGGTGGAGGCCTGGCATTCCCCACATTCACAAGTTATGATTAATACACATATTGTCAGAGGTGAAGGAAGGGTTTGGTAATTAGATAAATCTGTGCCGGGACCGGGGATTGAACCCCGGCCGCCAGCACAGAAGTCTGACACCTTACCCCTAGACCGCCAGGTCACCCCTCCCAAAGAAAATTGGTGGTGTGGGGTGTTGTGTTTTTTTGTGTTTTGTATATACACACACAACTTATAACCACAATTAATAAACATGAATAGATGTAAGCTATGCAGCCAATATACTGTAATTGTCTCACCTTCCCCAAATTGGAAACGTTCCTCAGCCCTTTCACTCAACACTAATAAACTTTATGAAACACAGCTAGTGAACTCTAAGAAGGAACTGTACACTACAGTATGGCTGTTGTGATTGAGAATTTCCAATACTGCCGCCGGTCACATACGATTGTGTATGTAGGCATTTTGTGTACTACATACAGGAACACCAAAATTTCAATATCCGTAATTGGAAAAAAAAAACCTTTTAAATAAATTGGTTAAGTGTCTCCGGGCCGGATACACCCATTCCTCGGCCCATAGTTTGGTGACCCATGTCTTAGATAATTTAACTTTGTTGGATGATAATGATTCTGTCGCAAGAAATGCAGACATATGATAGTGAGGAAATAGTTTAAGTAATGAACATTAAAACGACTAGTTAGTATATTATCACACAGAGAACACAGATTGAGGATGATAATTTAAAAATTGCTGCGAACACCATATAATTTAACATAGTTAATGAGTTAAATGGCTAGGAACAGTTTTAACTAGCAAAAACAATTTTAAGAGGGAAAATTAGGAAAAGAATGCAGTCGGGAAATTCATGCTTTTACTTGGTTAGTAAGTTGTTGACATCTCGCCAACTTTCAAGAAATGTAAGACTTAAAATATACAAAACAATAATTTTACCGGCTGTGCTCCATGGGTGTGAAACGTGGTCTCATACCTTGCATAATGACAACATATTTAGTGTGTTCGGTAACAAGGTGCTTAGGAATATATTTGGTCCAAAAAGAGAAGAGGCTACTGGGGAGTGGATGAGGTTACATAATGATGAGTTACATACCCTGTACTCATCACAAGACATTGTTAGAATAATCAAGTCTCATAGACTTCAGTGGGCAGCAGATGTAGTGTGAATGGAAGAATCTAAACCCATGTTCAAGGTACTGACTAGCAACCCAATGGGAAGACCTTGACGCAAATGGGAGTATAATATAATGGATCTGAAAGAGAAAGGGCATGATAAGGTGGATTAGATAGAACTAGCTCAAATAGGGATAGGTGGCATACTTTTTTATGTGCATCAATGATCTTTCGAGTTCCTCGTGATATAGAGTAAATAAGTAAGTAAATGATGTTGTTGGTGTTATATATTTTAAAAGATACTAAGAGCTACTCCCTATGCATTGAGTAGGAATACAAAAATACTTTCATGCCTCCAAACTATCTCCTCTCAAACAGGAATGGTTTTGAGCAGTGTTATCCTCTCTCATTGGTTAACCAAGCACCTCTATGGATTAATAGAAATGTTGATTGTTTTATATATTATTTATGGATTGTTTATTTTAAACTCAAATATTACTCAAATGGCAATATTAAAACGTTTTGAATGCAAAGGTACCGTTTTTATTTTTTAAAGTTTTGTTTTACATTTTTTTCAATAAGCTAAAGATTTTATTTTACTCCACAATACTAACATTTTGATGCCCTTGATAACCTTACACCCAAAGTGGGCACTTTTTTTGGTTGCCCCTTTAACCACCCCAGGGAAAAGGGGTGGCACAAATATACCTAGCTAGTTGGTATGACACTGTTGGTAACTTGAGAGCAGTGATTTAATATAAATAATTGATTTTGGCAAAACATTAAATCACACCATCTTAAACATTAAGAAAATAAATGGTTCTACACAATTGTACAAACTTTCTATTATTGTTTATTATTGCTTCAAAGAAAATTTTCAAAAATAGGTTTTTAGTAAAATATTATTATTATTATTAGCACCGCGTCTTACTACCCGTTCGGGTTATACGCACTTATGCTAATGTGTAATAGTAGGGTGATTGTGAGATGAAATGAAGGACCTACAGTTTAACGTGGAATCCGAACCACGGGGGAGGCCTGGCATTCCCCACATTCACAAGATGTCTTGTCAGAGGTGAAGGAAGGGTTTGGTAATCAGATAAATCCTTAGTAAAATACCCTTAAATAAGTTTTACTCAATAACAAACTCATTATCTTGAAAAACATTCAAATTTCCAAAAATAAAATATTTGTAAAATACTCTAAAATGATTTGTTATTTGTAAAAATAAAAACGTATTCTTATTTATTATGAAAAACTATTTCCATTTTGAATTAATTCTTCAAAGTCAATTTCCAAAACATTCAAATTTTCTGCAATCTACTGTAACAGCATTTACTAAACAAAATTTTTTAATTAATTTATTTTAGATAACTAAACATACATTATTATTGATATTTAAAATAGTCTAAATTGTTAGGGCGATTTTATAAATATTTCAGGTCAACATTAAACTGCCCATAAATTAGTTTCTACCCTAAAAATAAATATGCAGTGTTGATTGTCATGTCAAGAAACACTCCTAAAATAACAAATTGGAAGTAAATTATTAAAGCGGTTTGTAAAATATTTCAAGTTTTTGAAAAATCAGTCATCAGTAAACTGCCCCTATAAGAGTTTTTTTTACTCCAAAAACAAGTAAATTGTGTTATTTGTTTTTTCAAACACTCCCAAGATATCCATTTGTAACTAAATCATTAGAGCCATTTGTAAAATATTTCAAATTTTTGAAAAAATCGTCGTCAGTAAACTACCTTTCCAAGAATTTTTGACACAAGAGAATTCATTCACAGGAATAGTCACGCACACAGGCATATGGACAAACAGAACTGTAAAATCCACTTTTATGGGTTCATGTTTACTTTATCAAAACCTCGAGATTAATTTTTTCATAATCACAATCATTTCTCTTTATATTAGAAAGTAAAAAGTATGTATATATGTGATTTTTAATGTAAGATCTGATTACCAAACCCTTCCTTCACCTCTGACAAGACATCTTGTGAATGTGAGGAATGCCAGGCCTTCAGCGTGGTTCGGATTCCACATTAAACTGTAGGTCCTCCATTTCATCTCACAATCACCCTACCATTACACATTAGCGTAAGTGTGATAATAATAATAATAATAATTTAATGTAAGGAATTGTATTTCACTTATTATCTTTTTAAAGTCTGTGTAGCCCCTTTTCGCCCTCCAGGACAAAGGCAGGCATACAAAGTATAAAGTTATAAAATAAGGGGAGAATAAATGAATAGTGAGCACATAGGACATTAAAAACGAATATATTAGTTATATAATATTTTGGCTCGTGTTTCCCTGCAACCCATTCAGCATTATGCTGCTAAACCAACAAAGAAATGAATGAACCAGAAAATTTCCAGGAAAGTGTAAAATACTTAGTTAAATAGGAATAAAGTGAAGTCAACGTATCAGGAGTATTTAATTTAGATAAATTTAAGTTTTATTTACAAACACAGTATATAGATATTTGCAAGTAGCCTATTATTTATGATATATATTATTCAACAGAAAACATCTCCGATATTTACTTTGCAATAGTATTAACTCTATCCAAAAGTTAAAAGGACTCCCAAAACATAACATACAGTCTTTCCTTGCCAGAAGGACTCTGAATATTAAACATATTTTCCTTGTCTGAAATTATTAATATAATTTCCCCAAGTTGGAAGGACTCAGAATAGTAAACATATTTTTCTTGTCTGAAGCTATGGTTTACAATATTTTCAGAAACTTAAATTTTATAAACAGTCATCTTAACATATTGTTTCCATATTTAACTAAAATAAATCTTTTTACTTAACTAATAATTTGTCATTATTAAATCTGTGGTGAGGCATGTTTGTTTAGAAAGTGTTACCAGATATCTACACCATAAATAAATGTCTTCACCCTCCCTCCCCCGCTTTTTTTTTGCATCCCACTTTTTTATTCCCAAAAACAGTATTATTTTTCTTTGTACATCTAAAGACGGTTAAGAATTCACTTGAACAAAATTATAATAAAGAGTGGTAATTTGTTTATCATAAAGATTCTTGTATATGAAAAATTAAAAATTAATAGTTGCTGAGGGGGATAGGAATTTTAAACCACCCCTGCTCTGCACACAAAGTGATATGGAACATGGAAGGAAATAGCTCTATTGTGCTTGGTTATACAATGAACTATACTCACGACTGGTGACAAGACTTCTTTATCAACCATCTCAATGGAGTTATGAAATGTCACTCTTGCACACTCCAGAGTTTCCAATAGGTCTCATTTATAGCTTAGTGTGTGGAAATGCTTGGCCTTCTGTGTTCCATTTTGAGATTGAAAGAGTAAGTACATTCTCATTGCATGTATTGGCTGTCTTGTGTCTAAAAGGTATTAATGTATATTTACTTTTCAGCTGTTAAATCGGTGGTAACTCCATTTACTAGTTTACCTCACCATTCTATTAAATATGTTTTTATATAGTTATCAGTTATCAGTAACAATATTTTATTTCTTGTTTTTTATAATTATATTGAACTTTTGGTAGCTACATGTGATGGACTTATCAGCCAATGGGAATAATAAACTTCTATATTGTTCGCTTTATTACTAATAACTTTGTTGTGACTGTTTGTTAATAATAATTAAATTTAGTAATACAATTAGAACCAAAAAAAGTAATCTTCATTATTGTCTTGGAACACATACAAAATGCATTCTGAATGAAATAGTTATTACTACATTCTGAGTCCTGTACCTAATTTGAGTAGGTTCATGCCTTGTTATTCTGCTCTGATAGACCCCAGCTTAAATCGGAGGTGTATCCACAAATGTAGTTCGGTGAGGGAGAGGGGGTAAATTAAGACTTAACCACTCACTCATAGTGATGGCTAAGGGTAATGAGGATGGGGGAGGGAGGGAGAGGGGGGTTCTCTATATGTAGTTATCGTAGCCAGGTGTGAGAAGTGTACCCGCGCCTGTGGGTTGCCCTCGGGTTGGTTCAACTGGTAGAGAGTGATGGGAAATCCAAGATGGTGCCAGAGGCCTCAGAACAGTCTTTCTCATGTCGGCAAGGCAAATAGATGCATGACTATAGTGCTGACGGTTTGGGATGAGTACGGGTAAAGGCGTTCTGGGTACTGAACTGTGGATCTCGGAAGGTTATGTGCCCATCTTACACGTTACTGACATAAACTCTCTGACTATCAACTCCAATTCACTGTACACCCTGTTCTTCCATGTATATCAACTTTGCTTACAGTAAACTGGCACTTAATTGTCTAAATCCACGCTCCTTCCTTTTTCTAACTATTCTGACAATTAGAGAATACGGGAGGACCAAGGGGGTTGGTTACATGGTTATCATTTAACATATTCAATCAATTCTATCATTGGTACTTTTTATGAATAGTCCATCTTTTGGCGGAAACCACAACAAGCCCGAGGTGAATGTGTTCCCTCATTCCCCTTTGTAGTTATGTCTCCTTAGTTCAAATCTAAAGATTTTAAAAATAATTTAACACTTTTCTTCTCTCTCACTTTTCTAGGGGTGTAAAGTGGACCTGAGCCTTAATAATCCAGGTGTTAATATATTGTCTAAAGTAATAAGATGTTTAATAAATGTGTATGGTTTCAGGGGGGTCACGTCACACCCAAATCATCAGGGTCCCCTGTAAGGCCGGGATCTGGGGGCTGGGCCCCCCCTTGTCCCCGGGAGCAGATCCCTGACTTCCCACCGGTGCAGCCTCTGCACCCTGATGAAGAGGACAGTGGAGACAGCAGTGACCCAGACTCGGTCAAGAGACAGAAGCTTTAGGGCCACTCCCGTCGACTCTGTGGCCACGTGGCTTCACTTAGTTCCACCTAGGCTTCATGCACTTCCAACATGAAAGATTGTTAGCTCGCTTACTCCTAGGTAACCTTGCGCCTATACGCTCAACCTCCCAAGGATGCCTGGCAGGAAGGTTTAGTTTTGTTCTCTAGTGCTGCCTCCAGTGAGTGAGGAAGTGTGTGGAGCCAGACTGTTGGTGATGGATCATACAGTGAAACTGGCACTCTACACCATGGTTTTAGTAGTGCAGCCTTACACACAGTGGATAGGAACTAAGGACCTAGGAAACCTCGAGTTTTCCAACTTATTCATTCATCTTTAGATTATAGTCTAGGAAACCATTTAGTTTTGTAAATAACAGATACATTTTATTTCACAAGTCACATTGAGAAAACAACCATTAATTTTTAAAGTGTAAGATGAATGAAATTTGGAAATCTAGTAATTGCTGACACAGTATACAACTGAGCTATACGATACCGATTTGGGTACGCTTTCTAGATAGATATTTTGTCGCTTTACTTTGTCATATTTAGATAATAAAATTGCATTATATTTTTTAATATCTCACTATTGATACCATATTATCTAACATAAATGTTGAGTTTTTTCTTTGCTTGTAGAGTTTTAATACATCTACATATATTTAAAATATTATGAGTTTATCCTTTTGCCATGATGCAATGGGGACATTATCTTAGAGCATGAAGTTGTTGACCATATGTCACAGCTCGGTGATGGTGGTAATACAATAAGAAATGTTTTTAACTGCACATCTTGAAGTGACTAATGTAGCATACATTTCAATTTGTGCAATCTATACATTTTTAAACTTACAAATTATATATTTTGATTGCCCTTTATAGTAAGTTTGTGCAGTATCAATAAAAAGGTGTTGTGATGTTTATTTATTATTTTCCTTTAATAAAGTAGTGGTGGTTTTTCATTGTTGGTGGTCCAATTGTAAAATGTTCTAGTATATTTTGTGGATCAATTCAGTTTTGAGTATCTATGTATGTCCCTTGAAATAAGTCTAATTTCTTAATGCACCCAAATAAGAAGATTAGGTGCTTTCAATTGAAATTAGGTAATTTTTCCCTTTGATATAAAATATTTATTTTTCAGGTCAAAAATACACTTTTTATTAAAATATTGTCTGCAGAGTAAATTAAGTTCTAATTACTTGGTATGAGTTGTATAATATTACATCTAGGGTAGGAAATAAACAAGCCATAATTTGCACAAACCTAAAATAATAATTATCCTATGTCAAATACATTACACAATGTTTAACTAAAATTACATTTTATTTCTCACATAACTTTTAAAAACCCTGTATAAAAAAAAACTTCTGCTTCTTTTGCGTTTGAATATATTTTAACATTTTCACTATCATTAATTGAACTAGCCCTCACACATAATTACGATCATCATTATTCTGACCACCAATCACCGTAACACAATAGATCGACATCCTAGATGCAGTAATCCATGAGTTGATTCTATATTTTAGTTTTCCTACTAGCTGACTTAGGGAATCGAAATTCCACTTATATTCTTATATAAGAGTCTTTCAAATTAGTAATCTCAGTTGAAGTGAGCACATGTCAACTATCTAGAATCAGAATGTCACTGTCACCTTGGTATTCTTCACTGTATTAACCAGGTTGATAATGAAAGGAAATCTTGAGACATAATTCTTACCCTATGGACAGTGAATCAACTGCTCTCTCCCTAACATTTGCACATCTATAGGAATGGGCAATTAACTTCCTCTCACTATGACTGATCATTTCAAACCTTTCCTCTTACACTCAAACCTCTATCCACACTCTTTGTGTCGGAAGACATGCAACAGGTCTGGATTTCATTTTGCTTCAGTGCCTTTCTTTTCTGTTGAAAATTGTTTTCACAATTTTCATCGACCACAATCTCTTATTCGTGTAACACCAGAGCCCACAAACCACACCCTGTGTAGTGCTGCACACACTCAAGACCAATCCCATTCCTATAAATCACATCTCAGGCTTTACGCATAAGCCACACAATTCATCAGAACAGCCTCCTTTAGTTGTACTTGTCACTAGAACCGCACAAGCAACCCAATTTCATACTTTTCAATTACCCCTTACCACTCATCACAAAGGGAGAAGCCCTTTCCCAGTTTCATTCCACAAAGTATCAAAAGTACACTCCCATCATTATATCAGGTCACTCTTCACTCACTAACTCCCTCTCCCTACTCTCAAGTTACATTGAAACACAACACATGGAGTACCCCACTTTCTACTTTTCCTACTACTCAGGTCTTTAGATTTCTTAAAACAACTAACTCTTCATCCATTTGGCCCTCATCATTGTGAAGCTTGGCAGAAAAACCCATTTAGAAAAAACAAACACATTTTGTTGTCACTATTGACAACATTTTACTTTATGATTAATACTACTTTATTGATATTATTTATCAAAGATGATAGCTGAAGATCATATAAATTGACACATGTGTTATAGTAATTTAGAAGTTTTTCTAACTGTTAAATTACAAACACTTCCTACCAGAATCCTACAAATTGCAAGTTGAGGTTTGACAATTTCTTTTAAATAAAAAGAATGTCACAAAGACAATAGTATGACTTGTAAAATTTGGTGAACTTAGAAATATTTACAATTCAAGTGATAAATTTAAAAGTTAAAAATTAATATGGACAGAGACCCGCCTCGGTGGCGTAGTTGGCTAACACACTTGTCGTGTTGAGCTCGACTGCTGAGGACGGGGAAATCGAGCTTCGAATCTCGGTCAGGTGAACTGGGGGTGGTTTTTCCTAAATGGTTTTCCACTCTCCCTCCACGCAAATGCGGGTTCACTTACCTCTAATTCAACCTTCCCAATTCCTAATCCATTAGAGTAATTAGTACTAGCGTATAACCCGAATGGGTAGTAAGACGCGGTGCTAAATATTATTATTTATTATTAATATGGACAGACAACTTTGTTACCATTATTGAAGCAACTATAAGTACGCAAACTATTGAAAGCTAACTTCATCTCTCAGATAAGTTAAGGAACATAGAGTACTATGGTTTGATAATTCTTAGATTGAGCTGTAAAAGAAGATTAAATAGAATAATAAAATGAGTTAGGGTAATAATTTCGCATTGTATTGTGTAATTTAATTTTTGTTTAACCAAGGCATATGCTGATAAATATTTTACATTGCTCTATATCATGTAATGGTTCGTCAAGTTTCAATAAAACTAATTAGGAACCATTCATTACTCATTGGGACAAAGCTCATTTTAATTATATTTATAAAATAATGTGGCCATCTCCTCACCTTGTCTAAATCCATCATCAGGCTCTGTGAATATAATATTCATGTTCAGTGCCGGATTTGCACATGTTTTTTTTTTTTGTAGAGCCATGTTTTAATACCTGCTCAGATTATACTAATGTATTTTAATTACGCTAATGAGTTTGGGATTAGGAAGTTTGAATTTAGAGAAAGTGTGCCCGCATTTGCGAGGATGGTAAGGGGAAAACCATTTAGAAAAAACACATTCAGTACACCCGGCAAGGATTCGAGCCCATATTTCCTCGTCATTGGTTGTTTAGTCCATTGCACGAGTAATGCCTTATGGCATGCGGCCACTCAAGCTGGTCTATGTAAATTACATCATAGCATGTCTGAGGAAAGGTAAAACAGCAAATGTTTAATTATACACCGATGTAATAGTAACAAAGTAAAAGAAAAAAAGCTACAAAAAAGACTTCATGAAAATGCTCATTATAATACAAAATTACCTTGCTTTCTTTGCAGCAAATATTTCACTAATTTCTTTAAGTCTATTTCATGAAGTACTGTTTATCATTTCCCATGCTGAGTAAGGAAAGGTATATGTTAAAACAATATTGATTCATGATTGTACAAAGCCGATTTTTTTTTTTCAACTTCATTTTTGAAAATTACCTTTCCTCACTACAGTGTGACACTATCAGTGCTAAATATATTCTTAACAGTATTTCAACATGAGAAAATGTTAACTCTTAAATGTTGTTCACTGAGGATTTCATAGAACATCATTTACTTTGAAAAATACTTTGAAGTTTTCTCTAATATCCACTACTAGTGCTGCAAATTGTATTAATTCATTCCTTAAGGATGTTTTGAGATCATTTTTGTATTGAGTGACCCGATTGGTACAGTGGCGGTGGAACTGTGTAAGTAGGGGCACTTCCCCCTGGAAATAATTTCCCCTAGATACATTTAAAATAATTTACTATTGAATATGAAGCTGAAAGATGCCCTTATTTTAAACTCCAAATGACTTCTACATGCATTCAATTTTCAAAAATATGCCAGATAAGACCACTTTCAATATCTTCTAGAGGCATCTAAATTTGAAAAAATTCCTAAGGACTACTCCAAGGAGCTTCTAGAATCATAGAAATTTCAAAACAATTATGAGGACCAACACTAAATAGCTTTTAAAAGGGTCAACCCTCAGGATGTATTTCACACCCGATATTCTTGAATATGAAGCTGAAAGACTTTTACCAAACTGCAAATAACTTCTAAAGGCCTTCAATTTTCAAAAATGTGCCAAGCATGGACCTCTCCAAATATTACCTAGAGGCATCTAATTTTAAAATTCTGCTGGAAGAGGGACACTCCAAACAGATTCCAGATACATATTACTATCCAGGTGATGGAAACTATAATTATCTTCTAAAAGCATCCAATTTTCAAAAATATTCAAGTGGGAATCATTCCAAATAGTTTCTAAAGAAAAATATATATATATATATATATTATTAATTGAAAAGACTACTTCATATAGCTTATAGAGGCTCACTCTAAATAGCTTTGAGGGGCATCCTAATGTCAAAAATTTTGGGGAAGACTCCAAATAGCTTTGAAAGACATTTACTGCTCCAAACCTTTATGGGCAGGTACATGGGGTGGGTGGGGGTAAAAGCAAGTTTTTTGTTTGTTTTTTTGCCTTGGCTATACAAATAAGGTTCCATTGCCACTGGCTTGGTAGATGTAGAGGGTATCTACAATAGAAAATTAAAATGATTGTTTTCTTTCTTGTAGGGGTGTGTGGGGGCCCCAGGGTGATCGCCCCTCTCTAAATCTGGCACTGCTTGTGTTACTTATAAATATTTACACAGGTTCAAGTTTACTGAGCCATGTGTGAAGAAAATGTTCATCAAAATTGCATGTATGAAGTATTTTACCAATGTGCTGAGACTTTATAGAAAATACTCTTGATTTACAAGTTATTATAAGTTAAGAGTCTCTTTATGAAACTAAACTATAAACTTACTTCTAAAAGAATTAAAATTTAAAATTTACCTGTAGCTACAAGAGCTTACCTGTACATGCACTTTATTGTGGAGATATTAGTTGGCAGTTCCTACTTCTTGGTTGGAAGCCAAGTGTTTAGGTAAAGTTAAGTTTTCGCAACAAAATATTTGTGTTGGCTAACCACCGTTCATTCTTTCAGTTGGGGTTGCAATTATTGAAACTATTTTGTATTGTAGTGTTTCATTCACACTTTCACTCATGTAGTTGAAAACTAAAGCTGAATTGATCACAAATTGAACATTTTGTCTATTTGATATGGCCAAACGTCTGGTATACGTAAACTTTATTAATAAATTCTACCAGTATTGTTACTTACTGCCTAGATAATACCTTTATAACTAACACAAAACTAGGTTTGTTTAAGTATTTTATAAATAATACTTAACACAAAAATGATGAGTGAGTATATTTTTTCAAATTCCCTGTTCACTTCCTTGTATAAGCAAGCATCCATCCAAAATTGAAGATACACTTGCACATTTCTCTGAGTGAATGTTTAAACCGCTTGTTTATTTAAGTTCAAAATAAATCTATGTTGTATAACTTATCTTTCATATAACTTTTAAGTCGCAAACCATGCTTGCATATATTTAATTGACTACAGCACTTTATAAAGTTAATTTATTTATAAGATGCGCAGGTCAATATATTGCAAAAGAAAACTAATTAATGGTTCTTAACACAATAAATTATAACGATTTTTTTTAAATAAATGTGTTTTTTAACCAAATTTGAGTTGGTTATTTCATTTTTTAAATTTGTTTCAAATTGATTTATTGATTGATTGATTTACAGTATAGGCCCACTAAGCAGGGGCCTAAGAGCCTGAATTATCTTTTGTAGAAATCTTTTCTCGAATACTAACTTCCGCCGTCCCCCCCCCCCCCCCCCCCC
>CABFOV010000225.1:151442-170643 GCA_902141375.1 Timema poppense
CCCCCCCCACCTTCCCCCAACACCTATTTCCGCCAAAACTTCTAAAACCGTTGACAAAAAAAAATGGACGGGTGGATATTATAATTGTGTTGAGGGGCACAAAATTTTTAAATCCGCCACTGGCTGTATTTATTTGTGAATATGATTTTATAATATTTGTGTGTGTTATCTTGTGACTACCTTTAACACAAAGTACTTTAAATTTAATTGAGAATAGTTTGTGAGCATATATTTTAGAGGGTTTTACAGCTTCCCATAAAAACTTTTAATAGTGTGACACATGGTCTCTTCACAATTACTTAGATTGCTATTATATCATTGTTTTATGATTCTACCCTCTTTTTATAAAAGCTGATTATTTAATCGGGGGGTGGGGGGGGGGGCGAACTTTTAGGCCATGAGGCTGAAACTCACCTGAAATTAATGACAACGGTTCACCAAAACTGTTTGTGCTATGTGTTAATGATTATCAGAGGATAGTGAAAAACTAATCAAAATTTGAACTCAAATACATATATACTTTAAATAACAGCATTGCAAAAATAATTCAAGTGGAATTTATGCTATTGTAATATTTACATATTTCTATAAATATAAATACATTCAAGCCAACACATAGGATGTAATCATAATTCGATCTCAGTTACAGCGTGTTATCTAAAGAGACCCCCAAAATTGGGCATTTCATATTTGCATCAAATATATCATACTTTGGCTCATTGGAATTTGAAACACATTTACAACTCTTCCTCGGTAAAACAAGAGTAATGGTTAGCCTTAATTGCTTTCATTGAAGAGAATATCGATTTGCACTGATATTTTTTTTGACAAAGTAGATACTAATATGTGCTTGGACGTGAAACTTTTGACTTTAAAGTTACATCACATTTTATTTTCAATATATCATCCTAAAACAATGATAAATTAAAATCCAACAACATCTACCTACTTTTGCTGCTATCTCTTCAACATATATAAAATCTTTAAATGGAAATTACATAAACATCAAATTTCCTGGTTTGAATAAATTGTCAAATCATCCATGAAATTTATTTAGCAACATATCTATATTCCATTCACCGTGGGAATTGACTTCTGAAAGGCCTTTTTCCCTACCATAAATCTACTATATAGTCGGATATTGGTAGGAAAAAAGACCTTTCAGAGAGTAATTCCTACCGTGAATGGAATATACCTGAATAGTATATTGATTGTATTCAGTCATTTATCTTTCACTACTCTGACCGTATTGTGCTTTTACTGAAGTTCAAATTGAATCGATTTGGTTTTTCTGTGATATCAAAACGATTCAAACCAATAAACAACAATTTTTTTAGTTTTTTTTTATATGTTTATATGTGCTGTGTTGGCGTAAATTTTTTTCTAAGGACCATGGTTAACATCTTGGCCATCTCTGAACTTAGGGATACCCGACTAGATTTAAGGACTTTTCTCAAAATCGTGGACTTTTGTTTAGCAATTTCCAAGTCATGTTCCAAATCTTTAAACAGTGTAGACTTATTCAAACTGTTTAAAGAAAGCTAAGGTCAATAATTTCAAAGAAATTGGTATGTTTTGACCAACTGTAATGAGGATTGAAGAGGGCAATATAATACTTTTGTTTGTGTCATTGTTTTAGTACAATTAAGAGATGAGAGCAGTAAGCTAAAACTATCACAACACTGCTCTATGACAACTGAGTGATGAGGGCAATAAAATAATGTTCTCGCAACATTCTTCTAAGGTTATTAAGAGCTAAGGGTAGTAAGATAATGCTATCACATTATTGTTCTATAATAACTGTGTATTTATGAAGGCACTATGAGAATGTTATTTGCAACATTATTCTGCTTGCGATTCTAAATAGTGTGATTTAAAACATTGTTTCATTAAAGTTTTGCTGTAATTAAAAAATCTCATAAAATACAAAGCAAGCAATTTCGTTGTCTTGCTTGATTACTATTTATTTTACAGTTTAAAAAAAAAAATTCTTCATTTATAGCAGGCATCAACTTAAAAACAGCTAGTGCCCATTGAAAACCAGAATCCCAACAGTGCAGACCCTTAGTTAACTTATATTTTTACACATACATAATTTTGTATTGTTGTATTTGTCTTAAAATATATACCAATGTAAACAGTATAAAGAAAATGTTAATGCCAATTGAAATTAACACCCTTCATCCAACACTAAGTTTATCACAAACACATTTGCTCCTTCTAGTGTGCTAAAATAGCTTAATTATTTACATTGTCACTAAACAAATTTGTCAAAACATAATGGTAGATTGTATTTATAACCCTTCATAACCTGCCTTGGTGGTTGAATGGTCTTGTCATCACTCTCACAATAGACTGGACTGCAGATGTCGGGGAGATTGGGGTTTGAATCCCTGTCGAGCGGACTGAAGTTTCCACCCCCCCTCCCATTTGGTTTTCTAATTTACCTTCACACACATGTGGGTGCACTTCTTCTAAAATCAAACTTTCTCTCCCTTACACTAAGCATAATTTTATTAGTTCATTTGCTTATTACCCGAATGAATAATGCTAAAAAATATATATAAAACCCATAAGAAACTTAATTCTTATTATTCCATAACTGAAAAGTAAAGTTTTCACTAACTACTAGAAATGTATTGACTAATTTAATCATAGATAATTTGATAAAAATATGTGAAAGGTTTAATCAACTTAATGTGATTGATAAATTAATAAATAAACAATATCAGATGAAATTTTTTATAAATGAAAGTCCATTTATCATAGGTTATTTATTAAATATTACAGTCTGTGATCACTTTGATAAAATAAATATAGCTCAAAATTTTAATTACTTTCAGTTCACCCTTAATCTGACACACAACAATCTATATGAATAAGGTTTTAATTTATATATATATATATATATATATTTATTTTGTTTTATTTTTTACAGGAAACTGTCAATTTTGTTGTTAATTTTGTTTCATATAACTTTACAGTTTAATCATTCATTTCATCGTAGTAACATACGATTTATTCTTTATTAATCGATAAACGATTGGAAATTTAGCTCACTTATCATGGTTCATGTAGTGCGGCATGGTTTGCGCATAGAAAGTTTTAGGACAAAGTTTTGTATGGCTATGATTGGCCAACTATTATAATATTTTTAATGAGTTATTTAAATTTGAATTAACATTAGTGATTTAACACCTAATATAAACTAATTTTGTGCTACACACTCCTACTTAAAGATGAATTTTGTTTCACGTTTTTTTAAGACACTTAAGAGGAAATAGGCTAGTGAGTTGTTATATTTGTCAGTGTTATTAATTACATTCAAAGAAACTTCATTAACAAGAAGTGTTACGTAACAGACTCAGGGCACATTAAAAGTATACTAAAACATAGTAATAATATTTTGAACTTGTAAAATATCAACCAGGATTTTATTTTAAAATTCTCAATTTTTAGAGGGGTTAGCAAGCACATTAAAATGACCAAGTCACCTGAGTGAAAGAAGAATTGGTTTTAAATATAAGGTTTCTGTACCCTTGTGATTAAAAACCATGTAAATTTGGTTACATGGCTTGCAAAGTTGCATTGGTGAATTCAATAATTTCTGGATGAGTGAAAGTATACTATTTTCAACAATTTGTGTACTACTTACTTAACTTTTAATGTGTAAAATAATTTGTAATTGAATGCCATCTATCTATCAATAGTGGTTTCTAACTTATTTATTTATGTTTAAAAAAAAATTAAATTCAACACCTAATTAAATTTATTATTGATTTTCCATCTTTTAAATATTGTTTAAAGTTCAAAATTTGGCATGTGTTTTTATCAAAGTAATGGCTAAGGTTAATGGATTGTTCAGTACAGTCACTTTGGTGTAAAGTTGAGATACAATTTAAACAAAAAAGGATATTACACATTATAAAAATTGTGGAATATCGCTTGCACATCACAAACACATTAAATGTTTATACACATACACACAATTAGATTATATCAATTTCACTGATCTGGAATATAAATAGCTACACATCATTTTCTAGATCATTAAACTAAACTACTAACATACATCGTTGAAACATTATGCTCACTGTGAATTAATCAAAAAAATAAACTTACATAAAACCATAACTTATAGGTAACAATAAATGAGCCAATGTCCAACTTTTGAACTAACGTGACTTTACTTCCCTAATTGCTACAAGATTATTCTCTGGTTCCACTCCTGAGAAGCAATTACAGCTTGCTGAGAGCACTGTGGAAGTGTTATCTTTACAGTTGTTGTTCTCAGGGGATTGAAAAACATTCTTTATCTGTGTTGTATTATAACTAAGCATAAGTAAGGTTAGTATATTAGTAAATTTGTATACTGTGAAGCTCCAAGACTTGAACAAGTACTGGTATACCGGTGGATTAATCAACCTTGGACACCCAAAATAATGTATACGATTTTTCAATTTCAAATGATAAATATTCTATACTTATATAATATAATAATTGAAATACTATTGTATGTAAGTTGTGTTTTAAAATGCACATTAATAAACATTTCAAATTGTGATGTCAATCAAGGCAAATCCAAACAATACCAAGCTAGAAGTTAAATATGTTGTAGTAATTTTCTTCTTATCACTTTAATTTAAACAAGTATATTGTACTACATTTAAAAATTATTAATACATTTTAATAATCAATTTAATTTTTAAATTTTATTTACTGTATGAAAACCAATATTAATTCAATAATACATCGATTAGCCTACAAAATGATTACTATAAGATTGATTTAAAATACATGCATACCAAGTTATTAGTGCCCAAGTCAAAGCTATAGAAATATTTATCAATTTAATTTTTGTTTGAAAAAATGCCATTTACACATGGGCTGCATCATCATGATTCATGAAACTGAATAATCAAAACTAATTTTACAGCAATTTATTTTATTATTCAAATGTAAGGTTTAAAGCATTTGTCTATAAAGACACCCTCAGAGCAGTACATCGAGATTTATATTTTAAACATTTTAGATCAAATTAAAATGTTGATAGCATTAACTGAGTAGCTTAGATTAACTGAGTAGCTTAGACAATTTGTTATTTTGTGGTTGCAACAATACTGTTTGAAGTAAATTAACTCTTTATGATTAACCTTCTACCTCAGTGTCCTAGTTTCCCATTCACACTCTCAAAATATAATAAATTATGTTTCACTTTTAAGGGGGGGAAAACTTCAATTTCCACAAGTTTTGTGAACAGGTTGATTCATAATGTTAGAATGAAGGTTCATTGTAAAAACTCTACAGAACTGATAATTTATAAAGTTATATTAAAATGTTCCTAATCTTAATAATTTGTTCATCCTTACAAATTTATAATGTCATTCATGTCATGTCATTTATATAACACTGGTATATTTATATATAGCTTTTAAATTAGAGATGGTTCAAATCCTATATTTCTCGAATCTTAAATTTTCTTTCAAATATCAAATCTAAATCTAAATTCAAATCTTTAAAAATGTACTGCTTGAAAGTGAAAATATTTAAAAGTTAGTTTAAAAAATGTTATTTAAGGTATAGTGCCACTGACAAATGCTATTTTGTCGTCATCTCCATTACATTATAAACAACAAAAAGAACATTTTTTTTTCAGTAAACTGACTTTTTTTTCATTTGGGGGGGGGGGATTTTGTTACTCTGCCAACTACACAAGTCTATATTCTTCATTTTATCAATTGCTTGAAAACATATTGATCGTTACGGTCTTCAAAATTGTATTAAAGATTTTTACGAATCTTGAATCTCTAGAATACCATAAAATTCGAGCATTCTATTTATAATTTAAATGTATATCCTAAGTTACATTTAAATAGAGAAATTAAACTACAGATCTTAAATGTCTAAAGTCAATGTTCCTGAATACTCATGACCAGGTGTCATATTTAGACATATATTTGAATTTAATTAATGTTTATTTAGATATTCAAGTATTAAATATTTTTGATTGCCATTTTAGTCAAATACAAGGTATGTTTAAAAGGTTCTGAAACTTTTTTTGGTAACTTTTTTGGCTTATCTACAAATTATTCAGCCTTGTCTCCTTCAAAGTACTCTCCTCTTCGGCTTATACACCCCTTCCAAAGACATTTCCACTTCAAGAAGCAGTCCTGTTGGGTGTTTTTTGGGATTGCTTGCGATTTTTCCTTGATCTCTTCAATAGTGTTGAATTTTTGTTCTTTCAACATGTATTTTAGTTTTGGAAACAGAAAACGGCTGTGGGGGCCAGGCCAGGTGAGTAGGGAGGATGGGGAAGCACAGTTTTCTCAGTTTTGAAGCAAAAGTCACAAATCAGCAGTGATGTCTGTGTTGACCTGTTGTGGTGATGAAGGAACCAGGATTTGTTTTTCCACAGCTCGTGCCCTTTTCTCCTGACATTTTCTCTCGGACGTCTGAATACTTGAGTACAATACAACTGATTTACTGTTTATCCCTCTTGTAAAAATTCATGAGCAGCACCAGCAACACAAAAAAAATTGTCAGCATGATTTTCACATTCAAGCTGACCTGTCCACTTTTTTCAGTCTCTGTGATTTTTTCCCAACTGTGTTTTTGTCTAGACATAGTAGCTGTATACCCACGTCTTATCACCACTGATAATTCTCTTCATGCAGTTTTTGTACTTTTTTGAGCAATCCAAAAGTTCCTGGCAGATCGCAAAGCAGTTATCTCTGTAACCCTGAGTCAGCAGCCATGGGATGAACTTTCAATTTTTTTGTCACAATATCATGATACGATCCCATTTAAATGTTGCACTTGTCCATAATTTATCGGACAGTCTATCAACAATTTTAAAGCATGATTACCCAAACTTGGGTCATATGGGTTTCTTCAGTTAACGTCAAGGGCTGCTCTGAACATGTATCATCATCAGTTGAATGCCGATAAATTTTGAATTGCTTAAACCATTCAGAACACTGTGTATGGCCTAAGCACTGATCACCATCAACTTATTTAATCATATCATGAGACTAAATGTTTTCCCAAACTTGGTGCAAAATTTGTTTTAATATCTTTATTTGAGTTTCACAAAATAAAAAGGAATAACATAATCCAAACTACAAAATATTTTGGTTAAAAACAAGGAATGTCTACAGGTTGAAAGGGATCATTTGTAGACATAAAATTGTTTTAAGTTCATAAGATACAGCGCACATGAACTTTATTGGCACTATGGTTACACTTTATGTAAAATCTCATAATTTGGTGAATTTATCAATTCCTATGTTGATGTGTTGAACTTAATCAAGCCACAAAGATATGAATTCTAACTATTATCGCTTGTTGAAAATCTAAAACTTGAAATTTAAACCTTTTTTCTGAAGTGTTAGAAATATTTGAGCTATGTGTATTTGCCTGTCTTGCTTTCTGATAAATCACACATACATTATTAACAAATATCTTGCATACACTAGAGATACCAACAGCTTTCGCGCCCCCTTTTTTTACATAAAAATATACTTTCCTGATTTTTAACTAGTATACAAGTACGTTAAACTGAACATAACTGGTTTATAATATGAATGACAATTTCTAACTTTAATGTCAAAGTTATCAATTGTATAATCGGTATGGTTTACTAAGGGCCGATTGCACAAACATATTGATATTTCAGTCACTGAATTTCCATCAGCTTGATTATAGATCAAGAAAAGTTTTTGAGTTGCAACAAAGTTGAGTAGAGATCAAATTCTCTGATCACCTAACCATAGATTTGATTAAATAACAAAGTAAAACAAACATGGCAACATTTAAAAAAAGTTAAATGTACTCAATCGAAAGCTCATCTCCAAATTTAATTTCTCTTTATTTAAAGAAAAGTTATTTTATTTCATAAAGTTGCTTTCTCTACAAAATTGAAAAACTTCAGCTGAAGATGCAATAATTGACACTATTAGCCTTTAAAATAAGTTACACTCAAAATAAATATATTTAACACACATTATAAATCACTTAAATAAGGATACAAAAACTGATTTAGTTATTAAAACTTATAGGTTATGTATTCCATCAACAAGCTTATCATAGAATCACACAGTTGATGGGAGATAATTGGATGGTTAATTACTTTGACCAGAGATTTGATCAACAATCGCATCCTAATTGTTAATGGTGCAACCGAAAATTAATGTTTGAGTCACTGATTGGAGAGCAACATATATCTGATTTCTAATCAAGCTATTGATTATTATTTGTGCAACTAGCCTTAGGGCACTGGTCTGAAGATACACCTCATATTATCGGCGACAGAATGCTGATACATTTCTTTGTATACAAAACCCTATAGTTGCCACATTGGACAGAAGATCTGTCATTCTGTTGAGTGTACTGCGTTAATACACCAACGTGAGCATCTGTTCACTTTTGGCAAGCCGATAATCCATTGGTTGGAGAATTGGTAGTTGCAACTATGTGTTTTCAAGTGGGAGGTGCCACACTGACAGATTCTTGGCACAGTGTACTGTGGGCAGAAAATACATCACAGATCTTCCACTGTAGTGTGTCTTATTGAAACAACAGCGGAAGATCCGTCGCTGAAGATATGCAGCGTATCTTCAGTCCAGTGTGGCACAGGCCTAAGTGTTGTAAATGAGATAATTTCACCACCAATTGTTATATAATTTTTGCAGAAAAAATAATAGATTATTTCCCCAAACCATTTTCTGATTGTATTTGTTGAAAGTATTTTATATATAAAATGAATGCTACTCAAATGTGGTTGCCTTAATATAGTATATTTTGTGTTTAGTTGAAGTATAAATCAAGATTCACATCCATCCATCAAAATAACAGCCAACACTGATTCCATAAAAGTAAAAATGAATTGCCACAGTTCTCTAAGTTATGGTTATAAATGGCCTACTGTTATTTGTATTTAGTTTAAATTGTTATCCCAGTGGTGGTCTTGTTGTATATTTATATATGTGTATATTTGATAGTTTAGGATAAGAACAGACAAGAGTAAGGGAGGAAGAGTGGTGTAAGGACAAAGGGATAAAGGCATTTACTAAATTGACTCAGCCACAGGCTGGAAACAAACCATTCATGATAATTTGTCAACTATGAAATGATGGCATGTTCACTTGTACATGAAAATATGAAGAATATAAAATTGAACATCTCACCAAATGGTTGCCCAAATAACTCATCAAATATATGCATATGCAATATATAATATTGGCCTAGGAATATAAATTTCTACAAACACAATGGACAAAGATATATTTGTTATAATCATACCATTAAGTTAACAAAACATTTACTTAAGCCATATTCGAGGTAATAAAAACTCTATTTTAAGTGTCAGAAAACTTATTGTAAAATATAAGTTATCAGCAACCATCCTAACAGAAAATTATTATGACTTATTAAATAGATTAAACTCTCTTTATGTATTTATTATTTGAAGATAAGGTTAGTTTCCTTTGTTAGAGGTGTAATTTTTATAATTATTCAAAGTACTTTCTTCTATTAATGATTTGGCATCAGCCATGTAACCCAGGGCCACAGACAAATAATATACCCAGACACTTAACTTCTAGGTTAAAATGGTTGCGCTCCTTTTGGCAGCTTGAGTCCTTCAACACTAGGATCGCTGCGGTTAGTCCTATTATCACCCAGCATTGACACTAGTGAAGAGAGTCTTTTTATTACTTTGTATAAAAAACTTTAATTACACAAAAAAAAAACTCACTAGCAATGTTAAAGCAAAATTAATTTATTTTATTTAAGATATATAAAATCTAAACAAAATCCAAGTGTCATACTTCTAATTTCACCAACATTATACGTATTTTTATTCAAAATCAAACTTTAGGAAATCCATTTTTTTACAGGTAATATCGAAAATCATTAGAATACCAAAAATAAGTTAAAAGGATAAACTGCTATTTATTTTAAATCTAAATCAAATGACAACATGAGTAACTTGTATAAAAAAAAGTATTATGCTTTCATCTCAAATTATAAACATTTATGTGTAAAAAAAGATTTAAATTAAAATTAAGCTGGTGATATGTATAAATGCAATGAAATTTTGTAATCTTTGGTTGTCCCGCATATTAATCAGAATTACATTATAAACTAATGTAATCGATTTTGATATTGAAACCAACATTAGCTCTAATCTTTAAAGTATATTCTGTTTTCCACAGGGTGAAAATATTATCACTCATAAAATAAAATAATTTTGTTTTGCTATGAAACAGCAACCATTATGGTAGTAGGCCCCTACCCAAGAAATTATGCTACCTCAAAATTTCAATAAAACCAAATATATATTAGGAATAAGTTACAGAAGAGGTGGATAGAAAACATATATAAGGGAACAAACACAAAATGGCTTTTACAGTGAAAAGGAGAACACAGTTCACACTTTACATTGCTGCCACTGGACAAAGAGGTAATAGCTGCTTTATTTAAGAAAATTGATCATTACTGCCCAACCTCTCAAAACCAAATAAAATGTTCAATTTTTTTTTATATAATTCAATGATATAGCTAGCAAGTATTTTTTTAATCAACAAACTATTTTTATTTTAATAGTTTTCATATGTATAATCTGAAGGAATACACTTAAATTACATACCTTATCATTCTCACAAATCCCTGTTTTCTGACATTAATATTTAATGAGAAACCTGTACCTTTACTGTTAATTGTTTATTTTTAATTAAAAAACAAAATCCTTCTTTTACGTAACAATCATATCAGTAATGATATTATAATAATAACACAATACTTATTTAATTTTAAAACCTGTTCATCATATTTTAACTATAAAATTATCAAAATTAATTGTAATCAAATTTTCATTCATTATCAAATTTGTATTTAAACAACTAAGATAAACCCCAAAACCCCTATTACAATAAAAAAAAAAATTTCTTAAATTTTGTTGGATACAAATAAGAAATTATCAACTTTAAGCATGAAAAAACAACTCAGCATAGGCATTTTCTTCAAGTCTATGCATAAAGAAACATTAAAGAAAGTTAACTACTTGATACTAAGCTACATATTTTGATGGTATGTAGACTGTCACACTAGTAAGCTAATGTGTAACTGTCTTGTGATATTTTGCAGTTTTATCATTACTATTTTTTGCACAAATAATGGTTTTATTTTAAATATGCTTTCTTTATCAAATACTCATTGCAACTTACATAAATAAAACTAGCAAGTTTAGTTTTAACTTTGAACCAATACTCATTGCAACTTACATAAATAAAACTAGCAAGTTTAGTTTTAACTTTGAACCAATATTGATTTCAACTTTTTAATTTTTCACGAGTTAAAAAACACCTTAATCACTAGAGTTTGAACATAATTTGATTTTTTCCAAACACTAGTAGATTTGTAATATGCAAGAAAGATGGAGAATGTTTCCCCGGAGTTTTGGAAATTGTATAGTTTTGATTGTTGCCGCCTCTTTCCAATTGAATGAACTTTAGTTGGAGAACTGTGAAGGGCTTATTAATATTTCTCTTTCGTTTGCAAGTTTTACTTGTTGGAAGGCATCTTTCTGATAAGATTATAATCTAGTTTTACCATTAGATAGCTGGCATATTTGGTTTCTTTGGAACAATTTTGGTGAATTGATGTATTTGTGTCATCTACCAAGATAGTAATATAATTGATGTTGATTACCTTTCTACCATTTGCACAGCTCAACGATATGCCAGTTAAAACATTGTTATAGCTGTCATTTTGATATCCTGTACATATACACCATGTTTCACAAATCTCTTCTAATATACCGGTACTAAATACAACAATGCTTTGTTAATAAAATTTAACAATTATTTCTGTACTATATTATAAAAGTATACATAAATATATAATTTTTACAATAAGTGTAATTGTTATAAGTGACACGTAAAAAGAATTCAAATATTTTTCAAAATCTCAATAAAGAACAACTGTGCAGGAATGCACGTCTCAGTATACGTCTTAAAGCTGTCAATATACTTTGATCCATTTGATTTTATTTGTTAGCATATTTGTGTCTCTGCTGTGTTCACACATGCACTATTGTTAACTAAGTGGATGTAGTAGGGATGGTGAGTGTTAACTAGTAACAGTTGGATCAGCCTGACAAAAATTAGAATATGATGTATGTATCTTTTACAGGATTTTAAATGTGTTTTGTTTTATAATTCAACATGACAAACTGATGCTAACTTTTTAAGCAAACCCAAAATAGGTCCCACCCAAATATAGGCAGCACCATCAAATGCAATTTGGTCAGGATAGATATTATTATTAGCGTTGCAGACTACTTTTTCAGATCATACACACATGTACTGATTACACTAATTAGTTAGGGATGAGTAAGACTGAATTTAGAGGAAGTGTACTAATATTTACATGGAGGGAATGTGGAAAACATATTTTATATATTATTTATAAAGTTCATCTAAAAGGTTATTAAAAACTTCCCTATGGATTATGGATTATTTGATTTTTTACCTAAAGGCAGGTTTTTACATAGTAGCTCTCCATGCTTCTGTTTTCCGCCATTCTCTTCAATCTTTCACATCTTCCACTATTCCTTCCATAGCATCTGTCAATAAGCAGTTTCTTCTCGGCCAGTCTCCTAACCAGTTTTTCTTCCTTCTTCTTA
The DNA here is from genome assembly GCA_902141375.1 of Timema poppense. Lineage (NCBI taxonomy): Eukaryota > Metazoa > Arthropoda > Insecta > Phasmatodea > Timematidae > Timema > Timema poppense. The sequence goes on from CABFOV010000225.1 coordinate 164,128, forward strand.
TAATCTCTTTTCTCCAGTTCTCTCCAGGACCACCTAACTTCTCACTCTTTTCATACAGCTATTTTTTCCCCCCATCTTTCTTCACTCCCACATCTCAAATGTTTCCAATCTCCTTTCATCTTCCTTCTTTAATGTTCACCTCTCTGCTTCCTTTGCTAAAGCTATTCAAGATTTCACATTCTGGCTGCATTTAATATTTTTCGTTATCAAGCTTTCTTAAGTATTTGAACACTGCTACTTTTTCTACTTCTTCCTTTCCTGACTCAATATTTTCATGCCTATGACCATTCATTTTTTTTACTTCCTATCCTTATCCTAAATTCTTCACGGGCTTTATTCAGGTCTTCTTGTATATTCATTATTTTCTGTTCACTCTTTGTTACTTATCCTTACATATTACTGTATAATAATAATAATACAATAATTAAACAGACTAAGAATGGAAACAGTTGTAATATTTTCTCCCCACCATTGTGGCAATATGAGTTTCCAGTTTTAAAATAAGGGGCTTTCTATGAAAATCAAACTGTTCTTGTAAGTCCATCAAGGACCACTACAGTTTACGTTTGTCGAAAAATAAGTCTATATGAAGCCATTGTCTTCTCAAGTAATTATTCTGAAAACTATGATATAATCTCACATTTGAATGACCATGCTGATATGACCTGATTTAGTACTGTATTTTAGAAATTAAGAGTTGGAATCACATCTTTTAATTTGGCTCACTCAATGTTTAGTTTAACATGACAATATTTATATTGTAACTTTAAAATGTTCATAATTAATTTTAATTTCAGATTTAATCTTCTTATCCCTACTACTGACACTAGTAATTTGTTTTCATGATTCTCTAAACAGAACTGCAAATGAATAATAGAATGTAATTAAAATTAATTTTTAATAAATATAAATGTTTAATTATTTTATAGTTTGTTGTTTTGACACACATAAGCAACTTTTCTTTTGTCTTCATGTAAGTTAATATTAACATCTGTATGTATTGTAAGATAATGCAGTTTTCAAAATATAATAATGGATGTTGGGAAGAGGTACATTATTTAACTCCCAGCACAACCTGTCCCAAACTACTACTCATGTGGTGTTATTATGTTGTTCAATTTCATTGTGTTCATTTAACCTCTTAACATACTTATTATTTTACATGTGTTTGTCCCAAAAATTTCTAATTTTTTCTATTAACGAAATGGAATGTGTATACATGTTATAATACTTTGGGTAGAATTACAATTATTTATATCCAGTGAAACTTGAAATATAAAATATTATATTCATGCTATATTAAAGCCCTGAATATATTAGTTTATCGTCTTTGAAGTAAAAATAAAAAATAATAGCAAAATTATTATTATCCAAATTTATATATTCCATAGCACTGGTTATTGAAATTTCTGCAATAAAAAGATTTTTTTCCCCCTAAACATTCAACTCTTTTTAAATGTTAGCCATTTTTCAAATGCTTTAAAGCAAGGAACTGATTCTCTGAATTCAATATCCACTTAGTCTTCAATTTCCATTTTTTTATTTCAAATAAAACCATAAAAACTATGGTACTGTAAGCACATCAAGTCATTTATCTACATTATAGCTAAAGAAATAATTATTCAGGCAAAAGAACAATCACTTCACTGCTCCCAGGTAGGACACATGTGGTCTAATTTCAACTGTGAAGTCTAAGCTGCTACCTAGCACTTTAAATGTGAACCAAATACTCTCTAGCAGCTGACGGAGTAATTAAAAGTGATAAACGAATAGATTTGTGTAAAAGAATTATTTTCTGGTTGCTAGAGATATGGCCGAATATATTTGGGTTTTTAATATATCGCCAAAATTAAATTCCCAAATATATTCAGATTTTTTAATTAAGAGGTTAAATACTTACATAAATTAGAGATTGTAGTTTCCCTGATATAGTTATTGGAACTAATATTGCACATACATTTTTATACAGCTTTTGATTTAGTAATTGACTTCCATACCAAAACTAATATTCTATTTTCTAAATTACTAATTATGTAGGCCTACCTTTCAAAAAAGTTTTCACACTAGTATTTGATTTACAAATATATTGTGTGTTTTTTTTCCTCTCTATCGCACTACAATAGTAGTCAACATGCATTTCAAGTTAACGCGAGGGATGTAGTCCCAAATGCAGTCATGCTGAAGTTCTTTGTGTTGTTGGTTAAGGGACAGCTCATGTTTGCTTGCTTGTGTTTCTTTTATTATTGTTCAAATGTCATCTATGTAATGTAATTATAATTAATTTAATCAACTTTCAATTACTATTAATTGAAAAGACAAGTTGCAAACATACATACTTAAAGATATAATCAAACAAGTTTAATTTTTAGATAAAATTATATTTCATGCTGATAATTAATCGGCTGCTCCACCCTCAAAACTAGTCCCAGAAATTTTTGTTTTGTTTGAGTCTTATTACCAGTTTATTTAGTACAATTTGGCATTCAGCCCAAATTTCCTCTACTTTTCCATCTTGAAATATTATTTTTTTATTTGCTATTTGAACTCTTAGCTAATACGGTCATATAATAAATTACCCGAGGAAGTTGATACTTAGAGTTGCATCACCCTTAAGTTGATTCAAACAACATTTCTATTTTAACAAATAATGTTTGCATTCATTTTTTTATACATTGATTACCAACTGAGACTTTATTTTATAAGCTGTATACTCAGGAAGTTGTAGCAAGATAACTTCCATTCACAAATATTTACTCAAATATAAGGGTATATTTAAAAATGACACTAGGAGCTTTGACTTAGCATGCCAATTACTTCTTTACAAATAAAATTTGAAAACTCTTATCATAAAATCCGACCATAGGTTCCTATGACTGTAATTTCAGGAACGTGCATACAAATTAATTTCTTTTGGGCAATGTTAAAATAATAATTTTCATATTTATTAGTTTATGTAAAAGCCTTAGATTTAATTCTGTGTGTAATTAAAGTACACATCATTAAAATAAATCGTTAAGAACATCAAATCCAAATTAATAAATTATGGCCTAATGGCTTGGAAAGTTATACGAGTTTGTTTGACTGTTATGAGAATTGCATGATATACCACATGCAGAGGGTTAAAATTTAAAATTTGTAATCACTGTGTACCTCAAAGCTGGAATTTTAATTTTTTTATTAGATTTTATAAATTCTATTAAAAATTGGGTTGGAAGAACTAAAATGAAGATTTTTTTTCTGTATGTTTGAAGCTTAGAAAAGAGTTGCCTGTGGTGGCCATGCAATTCATTCCACAGTTATCTCGGGCAAAGCTGGGTACTTCTGCTGGTGTAGGAACACTACATTAATTTGAAGTGACCTAGGTCTAACCTAGCTATCCTTTTAGGTTGGCTTCCTTCACTATCTGCATTAGTGTACAGTGTTTCTACACTGTCTTATTGTATATGTCCCAATGAATGTTATCTTCACATTTCAACATGGTTGGGGTAGGGGGTTCCCAATTTTTGTTCAATGAGCAATGGGCTTGGAAAGGATATTTATTTTATATATCTTTCAAATTAAACAAGTTTAAACTTAACTAGTACCATTTAATTTTTTCTTTAGCACTCTTTAGCACTTCACAATTGCAGCAGTCTCTCGTTAATCCGGACAAAACTAGAAGAAAAAACAAATTTAATTTTAAAACAAAATTTATTTTAATAGTACAAAGTAGTGAAAAGAAACAATGGATAAATTCTCTCAGTTTATTTTGCTTCCACAAATGATGAAAGTAGCATATTTTAGGGTACTTAGGTACTGATTTTATGAAAATGCCAAATGTCTTGTAATGAAGTGATCATGTTGGCTGACGCAATATTCCGCCATTACAACATGAACATCGCATCAGCCAGCTAATGAATAGCACACACATAAACACACCCATTAGACCTTACAGTGAATTTTTAATTTACATTATAAGAAAGATTTCAGTAATCTGAATAGGTCTTGGTCCCAATTAGTTCGGATTAATGAAACTACTGTATAGTATCATACAAGGTAATGTGTACATTTCTAATGAATAAAAATTATTGCCTTCGACATATTTTTGTCTTATAGTCCATTTTCCATTCCTTCGCAAGAAACCAACCGTAATCTCTCACTATTAAGGTATACCAAGGAGACCTTGATAATGCTTTTCCTTCATGGGTGTGCCCTAATGAACGTGTTCCCACTTGCTCATCACTCAAAAGTTCCCAAATTATCAGGAAGAAAGCCATTGTGAATTTTGAAAATAAATGTTCAAAGACATTAGGCATCCCATATCTTTATAGCATTGTAAAGTTGACATTGGAGAGTTATCACCACCTTCTTTACCAGTACTGCTTGCAAAAAATCCATACCCAACTGCTTTAATGAATGAAAGCCAAGCTGTCAGCTCAGTATCCTGTGTCTTCGTCTCAAATACATATAATCTTTCAAATGTTTACATTATTGAGTTCCCCACCCCGCCCATTTTAGCATCTGTTATAGTAGGAAAAGTCCGCAAGATAGGTGAATCCGCTTTCTATTTTATATAAGGCCTCAAAGAGATTCTTCATTAAACCAAGCTGTATATGTAAAAGTGGAAGAGCACTTTCTGGTTTAACCAGTGGAACATATTTACATTACATCTTCCATGTAAATATTTGTTTCTAGTTTCTCAATATTGCACATTATAATTATTTTTTGTTGCCTGAATATCCCAAACACATAGAAAAACGTAAATATGTTGTGAGACCTCCAGGTAGACCTGTAAGTATTTTAATAACTTTAAGATCACCACAGACATGCCAAGAATAATCTTGTTACTTTACTTTACTCAGAATCTTCGACATACTTTCATTCGTTCCTTTCAAGCATGAAGTAGAAAAACCGATGGATATTTATTTCCAACATGTAGAAGAACTGCTTTCAAACTTCATTTTGATGCATCATTAAATATGTTCCATATATTGGGATTATGTTTAGTGCCCAATTATTTTGTAATACCACTAATATTGTCCCCTTACTGTCTTCCATAGTGAAATACTTTAATTAAACTTCACTGTTTTGTCAATAGAGATGGAAAACTAGCGATAGTGTCACTCCTGAACATGGGTGCCTTAATTCTGGTAACTAAATGTTGTGAAAAGGGGTCTCAAAGCTTAACAGTATTCTGATAATTCTAATGCTTACTTATTCTTCACCTAAATAGTTTTTCCATGGAGCTCCAAGTTCTGAAACCTACTCTTTAAGTGAATTATTTAGAGGGGAAACTGACCTTTCGTCATTATGACACAGTTTTCCTTTCCATTTTACATTTAGTGTTCAGCATACCTCACTCCAGTCCAAAAAATTTGGATGTATGGGAGTTAAATGAGAGACAAAGCTTGGCTGCCTACTGCTAAGTGTAAAGTATGCAGTAAAGTGTTTAAAACATCCTCCAATATGTTTAATCTTAGGGGACCATCTTTTGTGTTTTAACTAAAGTGTTAACATGTGAGTTTATTCTTTTGTATTGTTTTAAAGGGGGCATGTCTAACACGCAAGCCACATTGTGTTCCAATCCATGATTCCATGCAGCCTGCGGACCTTTGATGAAACATCAAATGTGGCCCAACTTTCTTTTTATTAACATTAAAAGAGATAACACCATTAAGAGATATATGACATTTTGAAATTGGTCATTGGAGAAGGGAAGTCCACTTGAAGTGTACAGAGCATACTTTGTAACCATTATCACACATGCAGCAGAAACATGGACATTGAACGTAAGAGATATTAGGAAAGGGGGGGCAATGGGAATTAAGTTTGTGAGGAGCATGTTAACTGTCAGGCAGTGGTGGCTTGTGTATAGGCACTGCGGAACTGCAACACCCCCTATTTTCACTTGATATTATCAATAACATTTAATATAATGCGTCCTTTTTTATTTATTTATTTTTGTAGTACAATATATATTCCTTAAGCTTAATGTCAGTACTTCAGTAGCCATCCCCCAGTTTATGAAAAAGATACAAAAATCTTTGTATGGAACTGTGTGCCTTACAGTGCCAGTGACGTGGTGTTTGACTGTTTTGCGCATGTGCACATAGGAGGGGGGTGGGGAAGAAGGCGGGACTGCCAGGTAGAGAGAGCACTGTTGATCTCGCATTGCTGGCTCTGGTGTGATGGTGGAAGGGAGTTTTTTTTTACTCAGCGTGTGTTGTGCTTAAAAACCGTGTATCATATATTTGAATGTGATAAAGTGTAGAAGACTGTAGAATTAGATTATTATTCTGTTTTCAGCTATTCTATTTGATTCCTTTTTTTTTTTCGGTTCTTTTATTTAACAGAAAGACTAAATGCGCGCTTGCAGTACTTTCAATGGAGAAAAATGTCCTCAATTGTCATCCAGAGATCAAGGAGAAAATTATAGAACTTTTTGCGCAAATTAAAACAAGTAGAATGGATTTCATTTTTCAATGAATAGATCAAGCTTGAACTGTAACAATTTAAGTTAAAGTAAGTAATTTTTTT
>CABFOV010000225.1:177343-195202 GCA_902141375.1 Timema poppense
GTTCTAGAGACATTTTCAAAGTTTGCCAAAATCAAAATATTTTCTAGGGGAAGCCAAATTAAAAAAAAAAAAATCCCGGGTGAGAACAATTCAAAATAGCTTTTAGAGGATATTATTTTTCAAAACATTCCCAGATCAGGATTACTCCAAATAGCCTCTAGGGACATTCAGTGTTCAGACACTTGTAGGAAGAAAACTCCAGGACCTCTCTTCAGTTTGTTGGTTTAAACATCCCCATAGCTTACTATTTCTGCCCCCCTCTCCTTCACTGCTAATACAAATAAGGTTCAGCCACAGCTGCTGGTACCTGTAGTAAATTAAACTTTTTAGTTTCCAAGTCCAAGGATAGGAACAGGCTATTTACTCCTTATAACTCACCAAAAAATAAGAAAACTTAAAGCAAAGGTTTGTAAACACATAAATGTTTTTGCATCTGATTCCTAAATTTTCTAAGGGGTAATGTGAGAACTATTAAAGTATTTTACTTTACCATAACCCGTGGGCAGTCGTTAAGAGCCATCAGTTTCATATTGTTTGCATTTGATTAGGAATTCTGAATATGAATCCCACTGAGTATAGTGAAATTATTTGTATAACCTTCCACTATTTCTTCGCCCAAATACAGGTACACTTCATCTTATCCTGACTTAATTTTAAAAGATACGTAGATAGCCTTGACAGGTAAATATGATTTAGATCAGGTGAAATAACAAGAGGTGTCCAAGTAGTTTAAACACTAAGCTGTGAATAAACCTGTTAAAACTAATATTTAAAAAAATTCAAATATCGTTAGGGTAATTATTTAAACAATATTTTTGCTGATTTTTTTAAGGACATGAATATTGTGGTTTATTGTGTGGTGCATGGTTTATGATCTAAGCAAAATAAGTTCATACAGTTTAAAATTAAAACAAGGTAAAACTTTTTTTTTCACCACTGTGATAAGGTAGTTAGTTACTCAAATAAGGTGGTTTTACAACTTTTTTTTTTACATAATTAATTAAATAAATGTTAGCATTGTCTAAAGTTTAAAATCTAAAATTGATATAGCATAATTAATTTGTATTGAATGACTTAGCATTGCTAACTATTTCACAGGGGTGGTAGACAGAGGTACAGACAGCATTGTCAAAAGTATTACTATTATTAAATGATCTTGGTGTTTGAACTAGCTTGGATCCTTCACTGCTGCCCTAGCATCTCACTTTACTCGCATTAAAGGAATTCAAATATTAGTCACGTCACTACATACCAACAACCCCATCTGTTGAAAAAGAGCTCTACTATATCACACACTTTTAAGACTGAAGTTAATAAGACTGTCACTCGCTCAGGTGGGCACAGGCATGGCTAGTAAATAATGCCGAGCTAATATAAAATGATTTTATCAAGAGGAAGAAGTTGGGGTTTCAATGCTGGACAGGTCTATTGAGGATGATTTTCTTAAATAGTTTTCCACTGTTTCTCCATTTAAATGTGGATAACCTGAACAGGTAGTGAGTGAGTGAGTAAGTAATTTGAGGAGCAAAGAAAAAAAAAGTTGAACATTTATATTGTTTATGACAGAAGTGATATTAAAAATATATATTTTGATTAGTTTTAAAGCTGTGCAGATAGAAAGTATTTATACTTTTAACATGTGTAAAAAAAATAAACCTAAATTAATCTTAATTCCAGGATAGGATAAATATTTTGACTGAACTAAAGTAAAGGAAAGGCAGATTTTGCAAAATAATTTAATATTATGGCATTAAAACTTTATATAATATTATTTAATGTATCCACTATACAAATATAAAATAACAATTTTTGTATACATACATAAGTATGGAAAAAATGGAAGTGGTCATTAAGACAGGCATATATAGTATTTATCCAACATTTGCCATCAAAGTTAAACATTTATTATTTTGTTTCACATATATTACAAGTTTTGAGTAAATATCTCAAATTTGAAACAATGGAGATATAAAGTCCGTGCAAAGTTCCTTACAATTTATTTATATTTATAATATTAGTCCAACACGATTTAGGCACAAAATTTCTATCAAAACATGAAAAATTAACAAAGTTGTACAGTTTAAAATAAGTTTTTTTAACACAGTTTTCTTTAAGATAAGTTAAATGTAAGAGTAGATAGGAATAACAAAAATTGCATTGGGTTGAGGTAAAGGATAAAAAAACCTGATTTGGTTTCAGACTGATATGAAAAGTGAATATATATTTTGAATCTTGTTGAATTTTTGAAAGAAAAAAAAGTACACGGTATATACTAAAAATCATGAATTTAAAATTGTGTTCTCAATATAACTAAATATTTTTTATAAAATTAAATAATGTTTAGTAAAGTTTGCATGTGAGGTGAATTAAGAAAAACATACTAGTTTAGACATTATACATTTAAAATTAACATACATTCAGTATTGCATATTTCAGTTATTAAATTGTTATTGTTAATATCAAACATTTATAGATTAATATTGATTAAACTGTGTTCATGAAGTATGAATAATGGACACCTCTTTCTAACAAACATCTTTTTTAATCCTAGAAAATAAAACTATTATGAGATTTAAAGGTATTTTTATTAGTTCATTTCTTGTGTTTACATAGTCCTAAAATACAAGATTTGGATGTTCTATATTAAATCAATAACATTTTGTAATGCACATTAAATACAGGTTTGCCACTGATATCCTCGATTTTATTTCCCTGACATTCCCTGATAAAAATATAAAACATTCCTACTAGAACCAACGCACCGAAACATGTCGGGTGAATAGCGTTCCAGTGATTAACAGCAATACTGGACCACCAAAAGGAGTACAGAGACAAATGCACCAGATAAGACTTAGATAACCATTAAAAACCAAAGTTAACTTTCTGAAAATTTCTTGAACAATAGCAGGTTTCAATTCAAACAACGCATCAATTTTTATGTAACATATTTTAACTTGTTTTAAATTGTTATGCATTTTAATCTCCTTTTAAAACTAGCTCCTTATGTTATATGTGGTCGATTTTTACTATCACTCCAAATAATTGGTCAATCTTAGTGTATCGTATCATTCTATTAGTTCATTTACACCTGACTCATATTTACACATTATATTTTAACTACTTTAGTAAACTAGTTGTCACTATTATAATTGTTTGACTTGTATTTCCATTTTTAAATAATTGTCAATCAATAGTGTAGTATGCCTATGTCATATTATTAGCTCATCCTATTTGACTCGTATTACAGTACACGTTGTAATGTAAATATGTAATACCAAGTATGCTAACATCCTGTTAAGATTAATCATAATATCAATTATACACAATATACTATAATTATCAACAAATTTAAACCCTTACTTTTATTAATCATTAATTATTAAGATAATATCTAAGTCTTAACTTTTACTATATGTTTGTCTAAATCTTTATTGACTCATTCTTCATGTCACAATCAAAGTGAGGCGCCTGCTGGATATAAGAGGTGGACTAATTTTCCGTGGGCCACCCTCTACAATGTCTATAGGACATAGATTATGTATGTCAGTTGTTCTGACCCTTTTCTATGCTCTTAAGGCATAGTTTATTATAGTGCACCTTGTGCACTATCTTTCTACGTCTATTAGACTTGGTCCCAAATATTGGGGTAATAAACCGACGTCTTAAACTGTTTAAACCTACCACCTAAGTAAACAGTATGATAGAAGGGTGCAGACATACCAGCACACACCTTTTGCATAAATATGTTATTTATTGGTGTTATAAAATAATCAGTTAACAGAGTACTATAGTAGCCATGGTTTCAATCGTAGTATACTATTAAGAACACATTTAATGAACATTTAGTAAATCAATGGAGACAAATTAAGAGACATAACAGATGCACAAATAAGTGGAAATAATTATTTACAATCAAAACATTAAGAAACTGGAATACCAAGCATGACAATGAATCTTCCCCAGTTTTAATTTCCCTTGAATCCTATAGCCAGGGAAGAAACCGGCTAGAGTTGCCAATCTATGTTCAGAAGTGTCTTGGAAAAGCCATCACTTAGCATAGCATTTTCCAGGAAAGTTTGCCATAACCAAATCAGGTTTCAAAATTAAAAAGTTACATTACATAGTATACCATCTTCCCTCAAAATAATGGATTTCTTATCAAAGACACCGTGAGGAAAACAATCTGCAATTCAATGGACTACACTAAAAAAACTTTCCCCGACTTTCCCTGACCACAAATGCACTTCACTAACTTTCCAGGTCAGTGGTAACCCTGAAATACACTTTTGATATTGATAGATGTTCCAAAATTGGAATTTTGACTGAATGAAATTTTTTTCACCGACATAATTTAAGAAATAACTTTTCCCGCTCAAGTTTTGGGAATGTCCATTTTCCCGAAGTTTTGGGTCCCGCATGAGCCAATAAATAAGAATAATAAAAAGAGATAAAAATAAACATTTGAGAATAAATTTGGGAATATTTTCTAAGAATTTAGTTTTCATATTTGTTCATTTAATTAGTGGCCAGATGAGCACCTAGCTGGAGTCGTGCAACAGACTGCTCTCCCGACTATCACTAGAGAAGGAGTGAAGTCTCTCTATAGAAACACTAAGCTGCTCTAGGCTCTCCATAAGACGCTGCATATTCTCTTCTCCTGCACGGAGGCCTTCATCACTCAAGGGTACAAACAGTTCCTGTTGAGCACCAAGGTCAAAGTGCAGTCGTGCCAGGCGCTCTTGTTGCTCACGGATTCCAGTCATCTGCTCCATGCTGCAGTCCTTGCCTGTAGTACACCATCATAAATGACATCAATATAAGTATACCATATTATAGCTTTTAGTGGGTTATTTCACCTTAGTTAAACCAATTTGGAATTATTTGGATGAGTGAGTATCTCAAATATTAGAAAAATTAAAATTCTCATAATTTAAAAGTTTAACAATTTTATCTTACACTATTAAGAAGTAACTGGCCTAAGAGAATCGGCAAATCTTTAAAAGAGTAAATTTTGTTTAGTTTCAATGAAAAATATTGCTTGAAAACTAGTCTTATCATGTGAAAATAACTGATCAAATTAAATTTTTTACCTGTTAAACAAATTATTTAAAAGAAGGTGTAGATGTATTTTTGTGTAGGAAGTGTTGAAAAGCAATTAGGGAAAACCACCTAATTACACCTGGTCCCGTCTGGATTTGAATCTCAACCACTTTATCAAAAAACAAGATAATACTGATACATTTCTTTATCCAATGTGCGTTTTGAAACAGGTATTTTTCAAAATTTGTCTCACTATAAAGAGGCAGACTTTGTATAGGTTAACTAAACATGTAGTAGATATTAATTGGTGTTTAAATACAGATCAAAAAAAGTGTTATTAGCACCTAAACAATACAAGTGTACTCAAAACTAATGGCAAAAAGTATAGATGTTGTTTTGGATTATTTACTAGCATATTTTTGCTAACAATTTAATGTGCAAAGTATGGTTTTAAAAAGCCAATGACCAAGGATTTTTTTTCACCGCAACTTACTTACTACCCATCCAGGCTAGAGGGGTAGGAATAATGAAGGCAGCTATTAGAGGAAATATACCAAATTTTTGAGGAAAAAGCATGGGAAACCATTTAGAAAAAATAAGCCCTAAGTACACCCAATCACTATTCAAACTGCAACCTCCTTGTTACCAATAATCCAGACTAGATGAGCTTGACATTTAGTCTGCATGCCAACTAATGCGGGTTTGAGGAAACTGTATTAGTTAAGTACAGCATTTCCTTGTGTGCATTACATATTGTTATTAATTGTTCATTGATACCAGTAGGCTTACCGGTACCAACATTTAATTTTACATCTTGAGAGTAAGAAGCAATGGAGTGTAATTCTGGGAGGCCTTGGTTTAATTGTTGATTTTCATAGAATTTTGGTTTTTTCGCAGACTCACCACTACTGCAAGGTCTATCACTATCAACCACACAAGGGGAAATACTATCACTATTTACGATCATGAGTTTTTTCCTGGTCACATAATTAAGGTTTTATAAAACTTGCAATACTCTCTTGATCCTTACTTTTAGGTATTTGTTGGGGATGTTTTTTAAATACGTGATATCCGATTTTATCACGTCTGCCACACCATTCTCAATAAGCACAGTTGACATCTTGTTTGCTCTTAAAAGTCGACATAATAAACATTTGTTTCACTAAATCATCTAATTTTTTATAAACACTTATCTATTGTACGATGTACAAACATTAATAGGTCCACTAAAAACAACAATTTCATTGCTACATAATTATTACACTAGGCATGTCACAAGTTTAAATAAACTTTGCACACATTGTCTTGTAATTAGGCCGCGATATAAAGGGTGACTGAATTCAAACTAAAACAAAACATCGCTCATATTATGCTAGTTTATTTGTAAAACTTGACATTGCAATAACTCGACACCATATCAGTCCACATTAGGTTGAGTTTCTGAGACGCTAGTGTAATTATTTTTCCAAGATTTTCAGCTACAATTTAATTCTTGGTAAGATTAATTAAACAAACCTAACTTTAAATCAAATGGTAAAATAGGGGTTATAAAGTAAATATGTTGTGTATAGTATTGAAATTTAATAGTGCATTATTTTGTAAATATATTATATCTGCACAATTGCACATAATTGTTTGCATAATCATGTAATTTTACTAGTTCCATATTCCAAAAGCTATATTATAAGCCAGTTATCTCTATTCAAACAATGAAACTATAATGCAAATACTTGATGTGTCGTACATACCAAATGCCCGCAGTTTTCCAGAGTGGAAGTCCTCTAAAAGGTGAAGCAGTGCTTCTTCCATGCGACGAACATCCGTCACATCTGAGAGAAAACAATGATGCTGACACCCACGAGATACACCTTATGTGCAAAAAAAAAAAACCAAAAGAAAAAACTAAAACAAAATAAAAAATACTGAAACAAAAAAACTTATAAAAACAAAAAAAAAACTAAACAAAGCTTTGATTACTAGTGTGATGGATTGACAAATAATATTGATAATACAAATAATAATAATAATAATAATGATAATGATAATATAGATTCTAAAATTATAAGTCAAGCTTTATGTAATGTCACGTAATGATATTTATATAGTTAGAAATTCAAGTAAATATTAATGCCAGGGCTAAGAGTGGTATGGGTACATTTCTGGATGCATAAGAAAAACCGATCCTATCCAATTAGCTTAGTGTAATTAAAAGCACACAATTAGCAATACTCAAAGCATACAATCATAATAAGAGTAAAATGAAGTGATAAATCGATCAAATGTCCATTAGAACTTGGTGAGAGGGAATCAGGTGAATTGTCCAACTCACGTTACAATTAAAACTACAGTATAAGCTCTCTAGTCTGCCCTCGGCTAGTCCAATGCTCTGGTTGGTCCGACCGCAGCTCAAGAGCATGCATGCACTGACTTGTTGTTGATTGGTCGGCCATTGTTGACGTGCCATTTTTACTAGTCAGTTGTTTTGCTGTCTCAGTGAGCCAGTGTGGCAGGATATATTTAGACTAGGAAATTTTTAGGAAGTGGTTCTTTGTTAATGCTGCCGTTAGGAATTTTGTGTGTGTGCGGGCGTGTGTTTGTGTGTGTGTGTGCGGGCGTGTGTTTGTGTGTGTGTGTGGATAAAAGTCAGACCTCAGAACAAATCAAAACCCATTTGTTAGTGTATATTTTGGACTTTTATTAATTTGATTGCATATATACTAGTATATTGTTATTATTATTAGCATCGCGTCTTACTACCCATTCGGGTTATATGCACTTACGCTAATGTGTAATGGTAGGGTGATTGTGAGACGAAATGAAGGACCTACAGTTTAACGTGGGATCTGAACCATGGTGGAGGCCTGGCATTCCTCACATTCACAAGATGTCTTGTCAGAGGTGAAGGAAGGGGTTTGATAATCAGATAAATCTGTGCCGGGACCGAGGATTGAACCCCGGCCGCCAGCACAGAAGTCTGACACCTTACCCCCTAGACCGCCAGGTCACCGACAGTATATTGTTAATGCAGTGTAATGTTAACTTAAGACATGGTTAAATGTAAGAGAAGGCTTATGCCTTAATTTCACCATGTAAATAAAGACAACAATAATAATATTTAATAAGATTCTAACAAACAGTAAACAAGTGCATACAACAAGACAACAGTGAGACAACATTCAAGATTAGAATGTAACATGCTACTTATGCAAGTTTATTCGTTTATAGAGAATTAAATAATATTTACAAATAAAGTAATTCCAGATAAGTTAACATTAAATAAAGATTACATAATATACATAGTTAGCTAATATAAATTGGTTGAAACCATCATTGGTAACAGTAGAGCGCCATCCAGAGGCAGGGCATGATAATTCCACCCTCCTCTCTAAAAACATTAAAAAACAAAAACCTCATGATGTATGTATTCATATAAGAAAAAAATGTTTGTTTTAATTATTTTTTTAATCAATATAAAAATACAAATTACAAATATACATGGGAGTACAGGGAATAAATAAGATAAGTAGAGAAAGCAAGACCGAGATGGTTTGGTCATGTAGTGAAGATGGAAAAGAGAATGATGGAACTGAAGTATATAGGAAAAAGACCGCAAAGGAAGCCAAGAAAGAGATAAGAGCAGATAATAGAAAGTGTGCAAGTGAAAGGAGAAGAATGGTGGAAGGATAGAGGAAGATGGAGGCATTATACTAAACTAATTCAGCCACAGGCTGGAAACAGTTGTTGATGATGATGATGATGATGATGATGATGATGATGATGATGATGATGAAATGTACAGAAACAACAGATTTCCGTACTTTAGCCTTGGTAAACTGTTTTACTGATTCCCTGGGCTCGAACGTTTGGGCTATCTTAGATTCAAAAGAAAGAAGTGAAAGTCTGCTTAGTCTTTCTTGAAACATGATGCTTTGATGTACCGGTAGGTGTTTTTATTAGTTTTAGCTTGGCAAATTATCTTCTTGCGCTAGCAAGTGTTACGGGCAGAGTTACAATAATTCTGAGAGCAATGTATTTTTTATTATCTAGTTTTCTGCCTGATGGCAGGCCATTGTGTGATGGTTCTCCCACTGTTCTGTCCTCGGCAATACTCTTCATCCTTTTTGTAAATTTCTCCCAAGGAGTGATGATAATGAAGGTGGGATCAACTTTGTGACCAATGCCAGATTGTGCTTGAATTCTAGGCAATCCAAATATTTTTAGTCTCCATATTGTAAAGTGGGCTCTAAATTGGAACAAGCAATAAAAGTTATTTTGAAGATTTGGATTTCAACCAAATAATATCAAATATAAATCCAAATTTTGAATTCATGTCACTTAATTGATAAAACCTTTCTTCAACAGAAGCAAGAGACCTGTAAAAAAATAATATAAATATTTCTTGTTTTCCCCTCCAGGGTGTCCAGCCAAACTATATTTTAAATTCCCTTACTTTACCAAGTTTTCCAGAGCCAGATTGCTATACATATATATTAAGAGTATATTTCTAACATCATTTTATTAAGATCACAGCTTAATGGGTTTTTTTTCTGTCTAGATACACATTCTAAAGTTGTGTCACTCAACGAAGGTGTTAAAGGATTTCTGCTATTGGGTAGTTCAAAATATATTTCAGTGAGATCATATTGAGCGATTAAAAGATTGCCTATTGCCACAGTGGTTTAAAATATTTGTGAGACAATCATTCTTAATTCCTTCTATCTATAATACTCGTATAGTCAAATTCTTGCTCATGTGCATAACCATGACTCAACTTTGGCTGAAGTGGTGAAAAAACTACACTAAAATAACGTAAGTACCTTGAAAATTGATATTAGTCTGCTTGACACTACCAGCTGTAGTAAAAGAGATATACCGTGTGTATTAACTGAAAGAAATATATTATTTTGACTATTGTGAATCAAAAGTTGTGTTTTCCAGGTTGCTGGACACTTTTTTTGACTTGAGTAATGGATAATGAATACATTTAAAAAACAACTACCTATATCTAATTTTTTCCACACTTTCAAATCTGCCCCATAGGCAACCTGCCTAACCTGCAACCCCTCCCCCCTCCTCTATAAAGCAGGCAGGGGTTCAATTAACAAATACCCTGGATAGCTCAGTGGTAGAGAATTGGTGTGTTAAGCCAAACATTCCATGTTTAATTCCTTTGGCCCGGTGTCATTTTTCAACTATATTAAAAAATGTAAATTAGTTAAAGGTAAGGGTGTACCATAAATAATTATTTAAGCTTGGCATGATAAGTAAAAATAGTTAGAGAGGAGGGGAGAGGTGCAGGTGTGAATTTGTGCCAGTGTATCAACTTCCTTCAATCATTATTGATATGTTAAAGGTCTTCAAACATATTATATCGAGTGCCGTCAAAAGATTAACATAATAAAAACTTGTCACTTTTAAATAGAAGCTGGAGTTAATCATATTCATAATGAACGGTTTCCAGCCTGTGGCTTGGTTAATTTAGTAAAATGCCTTCATCTCCCTTTGTCCTTCCACCATTCTTCCTCCCTCCCTCTCATCAATTCTTCTCCTCTCACTTACACACTTTTTGTTTTCTCCTCCTCACATAGTTATTGAGTTAAAACTATAATGCTCTTATATATTGACTAAAATAGAAAGGTAATCTGATATTAAAATATAAACTTATAAACTTTATATTGAGATTTTTATATATATATAAGATTAATGTCACAAACAACTATTTTTTTTAAAAAGCTTTTGTTGTTAGCTAGTAGCGACGAACTATTTAGTCTAATGGAGGAAAACAATGGGTATGAATTAAAATAAATAATGTTAATGAGAGTAGTTAGCTGTCACAAGGAATAACAGGATTAAGAAAGAAATTGGTTGATCATGAGTTGGGATATAAAGAGTACATGAGAATGTTTAAAAACTAAAGCTCAGATGGCCTGGAAAAGGAAAGAATCCCAAGGAGAATAAAAGAGCTGAAATATGAATGAAAAAGACTGCAATGTAGACCAAAAAAGAGATCGGAGGAGCATATAACAGCAAGTGTGAGTGAGAGGAGAAGAACCAAATAAATGAGGAAGAATAGGGGAGCGAAAAAGGAATATGGAAGCATTTTACTTAACACTAGAAAGATGGACCTGGTCATTTTGACCGGTAAGCCTCCTTTAAAATATGATATAGGTCATAAATGTTTTTTCACGGGGCATTAATATTTCACGACTTTTAATCTAATTTTGTAACCATGTGTCACCGAAAAAATCAGACCTTTAGCACCTTTTTAAAAGTCACCAGCTTCCTTTACCTATGACGGTGAGCAGTCAACTTCACCGGCGACGCCTTTTGTTGTTTCTTACACCTCAAAACATTTTTTTTTAAAAAATATATTTATTGTTAATATTGGTGCTCTTTATATTCTTATTGTTTATAATAAGTGGTTATTGCAAACTTCACTCATATTTATTGCATCCTAACTTTTGCTCCTTTCACAAATTTCAACCAATATTTTTAGACATGTCCAAAGCAAGACACACAAGACCTGCCAGATTGAAGGTTGTAAAGCTTCTAATAAATCAAAGCATTAGTACATGCAGGTAAATAATTTTTTTTATGGCTCAAGTACAGGAGATATCCATTTCAATTGCGCTAAATTATTTGATAGAAATGGGCACTTTGAATGGATTCAAAATTGTACACAAAATCATTGGCATCAAGTTATATTTTATTATGTTGTACTGAGGGTTAGGTCTGTTCCTGAGATGCGTAATTTCAGACTCCGTGCAAAGTCTCTCTCTTGTTGTTTATATATATTTGGCAATCCTATGTGTTCATATGTAATTTGTTATATACACTAAACAAAACGAGGAACAAATTTCTTAGATATCGATTTTCATCCAAAATGAATTCAACTCCATTATATTGAATCCACCATCTTGGATTTTTCAAAAGCTGGATGGCATGCTCTATTGCGTTCATAACAAATTTCAGTTTTTTAGGGTATTGGGAAGTTTTGAAAAATAACTCTTTAAGGACAGACACCTCATGGATTTTATATAGGCCTATGTGTAAAGTTTTATTTTTATTGAAGAATTAAAAATTCATGTTTTTTTTAAAATTTTTGAGCTTTGGATTAATAAAAGTGAAGACTAAAAACATGTATCTTATAGTAAAAATATTAAGACACATAAGAAAGAAAAACATTATCGATCAAATTGACTGGTCCGTCCTTCTAGTGCTTACTGAGCAAGCCATCAGCTGGAAACAGTCAATAATAATGGATGTCAGTAGTAATCATAATTTAATTATAGATTCCAAAAATAATTTGATTAGCCGAACAAACCATAGTGAATTAGGTCAATTCTAATTTACAAAGTCAGTGAATGTGTAGTAAATAAGGTAAGGTAGGTAGAGTTTGATTACCTCTCTTGGTGTTGTGAAGTCGAGCAGCAATGGGGTTGATACGACAAGGTTTAGTGCTGTTGTCTGACATTAAAGAAGGTCCTCTTGGTAGCTTCTCATTTACATATAAGAATTTAGCATGTTGGCTGCCAGATGCTGAACCTGAATTAAATAGATAATACTGTAGCACTATATAAAAGACAACTTGGTGTGCAACTTCTCGAAAATGATTACATTAGGGAAAAACTTATTTGAGTCTTGGATACTAGACCATAAACTATTATATAGCTAAAACAATATAGATACTACATGAAGGACACCCAAGCCTAAACTAATGGGTTGGCATCTAAAGACAAGGCCTATTTACAAGATACAACACACTTGGCGTGTGTTGGCTGTGAGTCAATAAACCTACATATAAGAGGATATACATTAGAAGACCTACACATTGCACTTTAAACTCTAATATGACTAGAGATTAAGGAAATTAAATAGAAATCAAGTAAAAATCCATATACATTTTACACACATACATATAAAAATGTGTTTAAAGAATTATAAATGTATTATTATTATTATCACCACCATTATATTTTAATCTACATGTATATAATACAGTTATCATTACTAACTTAACCAGAAGCCTACTTTATCTAAATGAAATGACTTTCCAAAATTCAAACAACATTATTTTAGAAAATAACTAACAGTTGATGTCATTTATTAATGTATATGAATGCTCACCAGCAGTTGGTGAGGTGATAGAAGAAGTTCCAATGATCGGGACTGTTGTTATTCGTGTCAAGGTGCGAGAAGCAGTAGATCCTTGAATGGTGGCTCCCCTCAAGCTTCCTCCTCCTGACGACACCTAAACAACAAAATATTCCTGCTAGCTCTATCTATTACACATATTAACCAAATAAAACAGTTGGGACAGCCTTTTCATTAATATAGTGTCAACAAAACACTAGTGCCAGCTTTCAAATTCCTTGTGCAATCAGTCATTTAATTTTAAAATAGGCCTTTATAGATGCTTGAATATTATAATTTTTTATATTTTCACTAAATTTGGCTCCACTAATGAATATACTAAAACACTTTTTAGGTGTTTTTTATATGTCAACATGTAGGTTCTAGGATCTTTAATGTCTGCCAAGACACACCAAAATTAGAGCTTGCAACAATTCCAAGAAAAGGCTATTTTTTTCTTTCTTTTTCAACTATTAAAGATAGCCTGTGCTACTTTTCATCATTTTAAAGTGTACATTTTAAGTGCAGTGGCAGCTCGTGAAGGAGGGTTGATAGCATTTAAAAAAAAAGAAGTTGAATGATCATCCCACAAAATATGTTAACATATAATACCTCAAAATTTTCACAAACTTTCTGATAATATGTATTTAAAATAATATCATAAATAAGAACTAAAGATGGTATAACATCTATAATAAAACCCGAAACATGTTGCCATATAAGACTAAGCTAATATCAAATAAGGAGAAGGGAATAAAAATAAAGAAGTTATAATTTGATCATTTATTACTTCTTATCATACTAAGGGTCCCAGGTTCGATTCCCAGCATGGCTGAAAAATTTATAATTGGTAAAATGTGGGTAAACAATTTCACACTGATGAATTAATGGCCAGGGAGTGGACTTTTTTGTGCTTGTCCTAGTCTTAAGGCTGCATGATGGTAAGACTGTTGGGCTAAGAAAAGAGCCAAAATAACCCTTACTTTGCTACATTTTTCCGGGATTAAACATAGCAACTATGACTCACCCCAACCCTCACTCTCCACCCCCAAAAGCGAAAAAGAGCTCCACTATCGCGCACACTTAAGTTAGATTATAAGGCATGAAACTATGACAGGCCTAGCAAGCTGGTAGTGGTAAATATGTGGCTTGAATAAAATAGTGGCCACAGGCTGCAAACAGTAATAGATGTAAAATTACTCCTTAACAAATCAAATATGCACATTATTTTAAAAAAATATCAATTTCTATGTTAACAAATTGTGGAACTTTTTAAGATTAGTTAGGCCTAATACTGTAAGCTATTGAAGATCTGTATTGTCTTTTGTCACAGTCACACCATTTGAGCTGCCACATATATTGTGTACTTTGTGATATTTTCCAGAAACACTGAATACATACATACCTAACCACACCCTTCTCGTGTAACATAAGCAAGAAACTGCCCATATCTCAAAAAAAAAATTGTACTTAATCCATCCTCACTAACTTTCTACACAATTCCCTATTCTTACATAATTCCTTCGCTTCAACACCTTTCATAAACTGAGTCATAAAGGCTCTTTTATTCTTAAAAAACTATTGATGTTCTTATTTTTCCACACATTTGTCTACAACATTTAGCCACGTATTATATGGCCTACCCCTTCCTTTTGATCAACACAAACTACCTTCATATATTTGCTTCATCACTCAATCAACACTTATCCTATAAACATGCCCAAACCAACGTAAGACACTTCTTTCAGTGAACTATTGGATTCCCTTTCAAACAGTACTCCTTCAGCATCCCATCATTACTGAGTATGTCCATTCAAGTTTTACAAAATGAATTTCTTAGATAACTCATTTCAACAGCATTCACTTTGCTCTTGTGTTTCTCCCGAAAAACCCACACTTCACATTCATAAAACAACAGAAACATTGAAATCCAATATTTCCACTAACCACTACTACCACCTTTCCTACCTGTTGTCTTTCATTTTAACACAAACATGAATTGGCTCAGAAGTTGGATTGAACTGAACTTCAGTTATTCATGATTTCTCTGCTGTTAAGGCAAGAGAATGTCATTTTGTTTTATATTATTATTATTATTATTATTATTATTATTATTAGCACCGCGTCTTACTACCCGTTCGGGTTATACGCACTTACACTAATGTGTAATAGTAGGGTGATTGTGAGATGAAATGGAGGACCTACAGTTTAACGTGGAATCCGAACCACGGTGGAGGCCTGGCATTCCCCACATTCACAATGTTGTTTTATAAAATAACTGAGTAAATAAGACTAAAATTTATAAAGAGATTTAAGATTCCACGGAGAAATATTTATGTCACATAATAATTTTAGGCATGATGTTCAATTAGAGTCAGTGGATTGTGTGTGATGGGGTGATCGGGGTTTGAATCCCACTCAGGTATCTTAAGGGTCATTTTATCGAAATAGTTTAAAACTCTTTCTTCACACTAATGTGGATGCATTTCTTCTACATTTTACCTCCATCATCCCTGCCCCAATAACCCAAACAGGTATCCTAGTAAGACTCTGAACACATTTTTTTATTTGATTTTTAAAGGATGGGAGGGTTCATGATTTGAAACCAAAGGGGTAAGAAGAGGAATCATGGACTGTAAGATGGACTCAACATTTGCACAAGGCAGCAAAACCTCTAGTACCGGCCTTGGGCCAAACATTAAATGTTGGCTACTTTCAAAATAAGAGTGTTGTACAAACTCCACACCAAGTTGTTAGGGAGCATGGTCATCAAGAAAACAAGTGTTTTACAGACTTGATGACAAAATGCTATTAGGAAAGTATAGCCACCCAGAAAACAAAAATTGAGCACACTTGGCAATCTACCTGGCTGTTGGGAAACAAGATGTAGAATTGTTTTTTTAAAAGATTCAAATATTTTTTGTGACATGTGTAGTTTGATGTCTCTTAATGGAAATATATATTATTTTTTGCACCATCTCTTACTACCCATCCAGGGTCCAAACTTAAGCAAACTAATGGGATATGAATGAGGAATGTAGATTTTGGAGGCAATGTATTCTCATTTGAAAAGAGGAAAGGTGGGATACCGTTAAGGATAAACCACTTTCAATACACCTAGCCAAGGTTTGAAACTTGACCTTCTTGTCAACAATAAACCAGACGAGGTGAGCTTAACATTTGTCCAGACGCTCATCATTATGGGCCAAACAAAAATAAACTTTAAAGAAGCATTTGTTACTGTCAGTTGCTGCTTCATGAATAAGGAAACTCTCTGGAGTATATGAGTCTTACCTTGTTACTGACAGGAGATAGAGGTGAGGTCTGGGTCACCTTGCTAACACCTGGCACTGGTGGTGTCACCTCCCCTGACTTGCTGCCAGTATGGCGCGGGTCATCATCTGCCGGAACCAGCTGCTGTAGCTCACACTCTTCTAAGCCCTCTGCCATAGCAACCGTCTTTTAACCTAGAAAAATACAAAACAACGAGTTTGAAATGAAAAGGCAGTACAGTACATGGTGGAAGAATGCCAATAATCATGTATTTTATATATACTATAAATTATGCTTTATATTTGGTAAAATTTCTAGACCAAAATAGAATAAGAATATGTTTCCAATAAGGCCGTTTTTTTTTCACTTTAGGCTCATCAGAGTTATACAGAGCATGCTACAAATTAAAAAGTTAATCTATTCTGAACATAATTATTAGATCAGCAAATAAATGCTAAAACAGAATATGCTGATTCCTACAACTTGGATATTAATTATAATATTAAATATAAAATACAAGTTTACTTTATAAATGTAAACTAAATACAAAAAGTCTGAATTTTAGTAGAAAGTCAAAATATCAAAATTAAGTTTAAAAAAAGTGTAAAAATATTTATAGGCATAATCAGTCATAGTTTAATATATAACTGTAATTCAAATTATGTATTTGAATATAAAATCCATTCTTTATTTTTCTGTTGAGCAAACTTCTCAATTAGCTACTTTGTTGATGACATTTGGAAAGGCTGCTATCATTTATTTTTTTTCTATGGACAGCATTGCCAACAGTGACAATCGTTCTTATGAGAAATGTTTTGAATCTTCTCAAAGAAGAAAAACACCTTTCTGGTTCAGCTGTTGTCAATAAAGTGGCTATTATGATTTGTAATATGCAAAACACTTCTACAAATTAATTCATTATTCAAGTTCATTATTCATTAAAAGCTGTGAAAGTTTAACTGCTTCAGCCATTTGATGAAATTCTTGCCCGTTTTAAAGAAAACCAAGCTCTGGTTGAAGTATATCTTTGCTATGAATTGGATACACAGTAACCAGTTTCATCTAGTTCTTTTGAATAAAAATGATTTTGATAAAATTGAAAATTTTCACAATATAAAAGTTTCCCAGCTGATAGGCCTAAGTGCTTTGAAAATTTCAGTCTTTCTTTATTTAAAAAAAAGTGTCATAAATTTCATTGGCAGAAATGTTTAGGCCTAAAGAAGTAGCTATTTTGATTTTTTAAGCTCTTCAAAAACAGTCCACCACAGTATCTTTGTTACCATACACAGTGCTAACAGTTTTACTTTTAAAATTCCATCTCATGTTTAAGTCTTATCAAATCCTGTGGGAAATACCATCTAATACTGAGTGTCTTTGTGGAGATATGGGCGAAGAAAGGGTGGAGGGGGGGGG
>CABFOV010000225.1:197692-209398 GCA_902141375.1 Timema poppense
CCTCCCGTCAAAGGTGGCTGCGTTATCTTGATAGCTCGTGATTTTAATTGATCATTCCTATTGTCAGTACACCTGACTGAGATTCGAACCTCGATCTCCCCATCATCAGTAGTCTAATCTAATGCGAGAGCAGCACCATGTGGACACTGAAGCGGGTTACTGTACCTTCTTCCAAATATAAATACAATTACCTCTAAAGCGAAAAGAGGTTTTCCTTATAGATAAATATTATCTATTCACATCCAATGTCCATTTCTTGTGTTTGTCCTTAATGTTATTCCTTTTAACATGCTCCTTTATAAGTGTCCTATCATTCTTCATGAATTTACTTCTTCTCTCTTTTGTGTTTTGGTTTCCTCTTTTAGGAAATTGTGTTGCACATTTCCCACTCCCTCCTATATTGTGTTAGTTCTTTTTATATGTTTATATCCACCTTTACTGACCTTCTCCCAAATATAATAGTAAGAATACGGTGAATTGAATAATACCAACTAGGCTATTATTAAGTTTGATAATTTGAATAATTATTTAAAAAAACTAAAATCACAAGAGAAATGTAGAAATGTATATATTAAAATACTTGTTTTGTCATATTTTCCTATAAGCCTAAATATTCAAATATTAATTTGACAAATATCATTTGAAATTTTAATCTATTAACACACATGAAAGGTTAGGTTAAGTTATGTTGGCTAAAGACCATTTATTAGGCTATACATAGGCCTTTATAGATTTAAAATGGTTTGAAAGTTAAGCTTGTATCATAATAATTATCACGAGCATGAACATTGGCTATAAAACGTCGAAATATTGAAGGGTGTTACGAGGCTCGGTTCATAGTTCATTGGCCACTGCGAGCCGAATTTCAAACCATGCATGTGTAACATAATTTTTTTGTTTATTGATTACTAAAACATGCTCAACAGAGTAGCAGCAAAGTTATATTTTTGCACTTTAGGCCCAGTAAAATTAAATAAATGCTCAAAATCACTTGGTGAGATTCCAAGTAAAGGTTTTTGTATTGACCACTAATTTCTTGAAAATTAAGCTTGCAAATCAAACTATTTCTGTTGAATTCCACTTGCCTTGTGTGCTATTGAATTTGTCATCATAGTCTGTCCTGGTTTTTTTTTTTAAATCTTTTAATGGCTCATGAAAAGGTTCAAGGTTTGGCCTACCTATGGGAAAAATTGGCCACATGTAGACACAGAGCTCAGCTCAGGGTTCAGCTTTATAGTTTAGATGCAGCTTAACAGGTGTATCAGTTGTAATCGATTTAGCTCTCATGTGGCCTATACTTTGAATTTACATAAAGTAGTTTCAGAAGTGGATATTAGATTTCTTCAAACAGGATAAAAATACAAAATTTGTCTCATTTTGAAGTTGGGTTTGAGACAAAAAAAAAGGGTGGAATGGGGTTGTTGTAGACGATTATTGTGATATAATCTTGGTCCTTTGGGATAGTTTGTGTCACATGATAGTGAATTAAGATTTACATTTATTCAAAGTAACATGGCCAACAAAAATTCCATTTATTAATTTATTTATTTTAAATATAGCTTAATATATAGCCTATTCACATTCATGTATAGGCAATTTTGATTCACCATATTAAATTAAGGTTAAAAATGTTGATATTTAGGAAATTAAAAAATCGTATTTAGGCCCACTGTGTGTGAAGGGTAGTATTCCTGAGGCGAATTTGATATAATTCCAACACATGATGAAAGATAAAAGAGTTTTTTTTCCATGACTAGTAATCATAGATATTGACATTCCTCAATCCCACCCAATTTACATTTAGGCCTGACCCTATTTTTATATTATATATAATAGGCTTATCACATTTATTATTGTTTGTGATTTTTGTTAGCATCGATTTTGGTTTCCCTGCATAAAGTCCAAAATTAATTATAATTCATAATTTATTAGATCAGCTATCTCAAATTCATAGTAACATACCAGAGTTTTAAGTAGAGTTCTGAGTCCACAGATATAATATAATATCTATGATATAAAAACATAATTATAAAATATTAGCAGAATGTTTGACATACTAGTGCTGCTACCTATGTTTATTCCCTAAACCTTATATAAGATTACTAATCTCGGTGACTCAGTAATTAATTATGGATTGACCTATCACAAATAGTAATTTTATTCTATTTATATTTATTTTATAATTTACAGATGGTCTTTTGTCACATTAATTTTTAAAAATATACTTTTTATGGTGGGGTGAATGTGCAAAATTCTTGGTGAGTATTCTCTCATTGTATAAATTGATTAATATATATTATATGATGAGAGTAAAGCGTGCGTTAGGGTGGATAGAATTTTGACGAAAGGTTTGACATTAAACAGGGTATTATACAAGGTTGTATTATGTATACATGGTTTATTAATGTATTCATAAATAAGTGTATGAGCTATTCTTTTGAGGAAGCGATTGGTGTGCAAATTGACACTGAGAATGTGAGTGTGCTGCTATATACAGATGATGCCGTATTAATGCCTGAGAATGATAGTGACTTGCAGAATAACGCTGTAAATAGGTTAAGATAGGTTGGAAAAAAACAAGGGGGAAGAGGGAGATAAAATTATGTTAATTTGAGGTTAAGTAAAAAACAAAAGGTGGAGGTGGGCGCAAGAACAACATAATTACATACATTGTAACAATCTTTAAAACATTGTTCTGGTATTAATTTTCTTAAGTAATAAACATATTGTGGTGAAAAAGGTGGAGAATTGTTTTGCTCACCTTACGAATTCACTTTGATTTTCTTAAAATAGAAATAAGATTTTAACATTAGTTCACAATACTTGTAGTCCTCTTCATTTGGCTCTCAGTATTTTCAATTAACCTTCACCTATGGCCTACTCAAATGAGTTCTGAGAGTTACAAATGAGTTTTAACAATTTTTAGGCATAAGCCAACTCCTATCATGTTCACACAAAAAAAGTGCATAAAAATGGGACAAAAATCAAACACAATAGTGTCTATAACTACTGTGGGAACCACTTACATAACCTCATAGCACAGGATACACCGAATACAAATTACGAAAGAATGTATACAAATCAAACATGCCACTCTCTATAACCATGAACAAATTACGTGAGTTCAGAGCACAAGGAACACACACAGATCACTAAAGAATGTATCAAAAAGAGGGAAAAAATAAAAACACGTCAGGCTTTATTATAAACAAATTACGTTGCCTCAAAGCAACGGCTACAAACACAATACAGAGATCACGAAATGATGTATACAAATGGAGAAAATCAATCAGCTGTTCAATATACACACAACATAACATTTTTATTTTTATTTTATCTGGACGACAACTGTCAAGTAGATTTAATTAGTTTCTTGACATCAAGGCCGTGACCAGCTAATAAATTCAAGGGGGGTTGGTGAGCACATCCTCCAATTGCTGGAAGCTAGAAAAAAATTCTAAATGATAAACAGTTCTAGAAGCTCTCTGAAGGGTTTTTTTTTCATGGTAAAATAGCCCCCAATATGCCGAAGGCTAGCAAAATCTCTAAATATTTAACGCCTCTGGAAACTCTCTTAAGTGATTTTTATGGTAACACAGCCCCCTAATTTGTATCTTAATTTTGATATTGTTTGAACCACGAATAAAGCCATATTATATATTTTGTTCATAACATTCGCGGGGGGTTTGAACCCCCAAACCCCCCCTCCGACTACGGCATTGCTTGACATTTCCCGTAGTCTATCAAAGTTCAACCCCTCGTCCCCATTGTGGGAAACGAGCAACGGCTTAAGTAGGGAAATGCTTGTCAGAGTGAATTATGATGGGGACTTTGTCCCTGGTACCACCACGGTAGTCATGAAGGTCTGACAATAAACCCTAAATTTTATTTATTTAGCACAGCGTCTTACTGCTAGTTTGTTCTATAAGCTAACCCTGAAAAAGACGCCTAACGGGGCAAGAGTGAAGCTATGATAGGCTTATCAAGCCGATAGTGGATTAAGAAATGCTTTCCAAAATAGGAATAGCCTTGTAAAGGACGGATCTATCAAGCCATAACCTTATGCACGAACTAGTTTACGAGTAGGAACAATTAACATACAGTAAATTCCCGACCATCCGCTTTGCGGCATCGCCAAAAGTATTAGATATGTTTTTGAAAAAGGCCGCGTTGATGGAGAATACAGGGCTACCGGCTGTTGTACTCAATAAATCCCTAGGGAATAGATAATGGCCAAAGAGACAAAAATGTTATGCAAGGTACTGCACTTGAATGGACTCATAACCTGCTTAATTATCTGGCACAGGTAAATGACACGCTCCTATCTGACATGCTGATGTTACGGAAAATACATAGCGAGATAAAGAAAATGGAAGAAGCTGCAATGGAGCAAAAAACTAATACAAACTTTTTCAAGGGAAGAGTCCATTCTGAGTTTATTGTACATTGATTTGTAGTTGATTTTTATTATCTGAAGGCGTGAAATATATTGAAGTTTTCATAAAAGTAATCACAAAATGTGATTACTGGCTTGAGTTGAATGTACCACAACCTCTTGTTTTGAGTTATCCGCAGCACTAATCCGCTCCATTACCGCGAATAATTGAGAGTTAACTGTAGTATCAATAAAGGAAAAAGAACAAGAAATTGCAGCAGTATTGAAGGAGAGGAAAATTGACTCGTTTACAAATATGTTTACTAACTAGTAGAGAAAGAACCGATTGCTATTACATATTTCAATAAGTTATAGATGACGAAGGATAGAAAAGGAAAATGCATCATATATATATATATAAGTTTAACAAATAAGTTTACTAAAAAGTAAATAAATAGAATTACATACGAGTGGCAAGATTTTAATTGAATCAATTACTTATAACTGTACTCCGTTATGGAGGTAGAAAACATTAGGAACGTATGTCTTCTCTTTCCTTATTCCTTGATACTACTCCATTACTTCCCATGACCTATTCGTACTCTTTCCTATTTTTCCAATCTGATCATTTAGGTCCCCACTTAGAATGGTTATTTCGCCCTTGATTGATATCTCCAGATCCTGCATGAATGCATCTTTCTCTTCGTCAGTGCAACAAGGAAGCATACACCTGAATGAAGTTTGTTACCTCCCCATACAAAACTAATGTTAGTTTTACTATCATTAAATTTATATAATTATCTTGAATCAATGACCTTTCCTCTAACACCACTGCCACTACATTACGCTCCATTGTCCGGCTCTACAGACCATCATAATCGTTATCCCCGACCAATTTTCTTACTCTCGTTTACTTTTCATTTTGTTTCACATAGTCCCAGTATGTTTATTTTGTAGTATGGCATTTATATAATATGACATCTACAATCAAAATTCCATAAATACAATTTAAAATTCTAGAAAGGCAATTAAAACAAAATAATAAGTACTAATCTATTCCAATAAGACAGGTGGTGACTCACTTTGAGTTAATGTTGCCGGGAAACGCCAAAGCGTCGATGAACATTGGCCCAATTCAATAGTTCGGCGTCGTGAGCATTATTACGGCTGGATATAGGAGTGCACGTCGAAGAAAAGAAAGATTATTTCCTCGGTTCGTCACTCCGGGTGACAGCGTTAGTGATAAGGTGGATTTATTTTGCAACTCCCCCCCCTCCCCCCTCGCGGGTACTTAGTTCTTGGTTCTCGACTAATGAGTCCGGGAGTCTCCAGTGCGAGTTTGTGGACCGGCGTGTCAAGTGTATGAGCCAGAGTGACCAATGAGCAGGTCAGCGCGTCCGCGGGTGGGTCAGCGAGTCCGGCGTTTGTGTATAGCGGGTCACCGCCGTGTATCGTGTGTGAGACAAGTGACATTTGTTGTTATTGTGGACACTGTGTTAATGAATATTTTTGTGACTGGGGGCGGTTTTTAAATATTTGAGTAGTTGTTAGGTGTTTTATAATTGTTAATTTGTTTATTCAATTTACTTACATCTCTGTGTGCTCTATTAGTTTATTAAGTTACAGACTTGATTAAGGCTCTTTTTATTTTACTTAATTACATGTTTAGTTATAATTAATTTAGATATACAGTTAATCAGTGTGTGTATGTAAGTGGTAATTTTAATAATCAAAACCTTGAATATTCCGTGAGCATTTTCATTCGTGTTTGGTCGGCAGCATACCCCAATATCTCTAAAAGAACTCGTAGTTGACACGTTCACGTGTGAACGGCCTGTGACCCTCCCAGGTCACGTGCCCCCACGTTACATTGGTGACAGAAGTGGGATATTGGTGGTGTGTCTGCTTGATGACAATGAGACAAATGGCCGCGGATATCCAGGGTTTCGCAGCTCTTATTCAAGCCATGGCAGAACAGAACAATAACAGGCTGGACCAAATAGTGTCACAAACTACGTCATTGAACAACCAGATGGCGGAGCAGACGACATCACTGGAAAGCAAGATGGCGGACCAGATTATATCACTGGAAAGCAAGATGGCGGAACATACGACATCGTTGAACGCAATGAAAGAAGAATTAAATTCAGAGATTTCAACTATTGAGGGTAAATTTACGTAATTGCGGAGAGAGATGGACACCGTCAAGAACGAAATAGAAACTAGATTTGGACGACTACTAGAAGAAATGAATCAACGTGTAAGCAGCTTGTCAACTACAAGTGAGGGTAAGATCATTCAACTTCCACGCAGTTCCGAGCTTAATGAATTAAAAAGATCTCGTACCGTATTTAAACCATCTCCATATGATGGACAAGGTACTTGGCGTGAGTATCAAACACAATTTGAAATTGTGGTCAAAATCAACGGCTGGAAGAGGACACAAAAAGCCCAGTATTTGGCAGCAATGCTTCGGGAGTCTGATTTGGCGGTGTTACAAAACCTCTCGGAGCCCACCCGATTGGACTACGATGCCTTGACGTCAGCACTAGAGCTACGATTTGGCGACAAATACCTTCGGCATCTTTACCATGCCCAGTTGAAAAACAGAGTTCAAAGACCCAACGAGTCCCTGGCGGAATTGGCAGCTGATGTTGAAAGATTGTCACAGCTGGCCCTTGAAGGTTGTCCTGCTGATACACGTGACGTAATCGCCGTTGGTGCGTTCCTGGACGCCATTTCAGACAGTGAAGTTCAACAGACGGTCTGAGTTGCAGGTTTTCGAACTATGCGAGAGGCATTGGCCAGAGCGTTGGAAGTAGAGTCAGCCAAAGTTGCTGCAAGGGCCACGCGGCGTGTGGTACGGAACGCGCGTTTGGAAGAAGAAGATGTGGGTGCCGGTGTAAGTCTGGATCAGCAACACTTCCTGGATGAACTCAAAAGTATAGTAAAAGAAGTTAAATCGATTTCTAAGGTTCAGAACGCTCCACGCGGCCCCAATTCTAATAAGACGACCCAACTTGAATGTTGGAACTGTAATAAAGTTGGACATCTACGTTCCCAGTGTAGAGAAAAGAGGATCAGTGAGCAAAGTGACTACTGGAACAAGAATCAACCGGAAAACTACTGAAAGCTAGTCTTAAGGAGCGAAGACCAGCTGACTCCACGCAAAATGCTCCCACGGTTATCTTCAATGTGCGATCGATTAGAAGTGAAGACGACGCTTTATTGGTGGAAGGAATGTTGGATGGAAAAGCATGCCGAATGGTTGGCGACACGGGTGCCAACATCACATTGGTCCGACCCGATTTCACCGCGTTAGTTAATCGGAAACAACGAACATCTATCACTCTTCAAGGATGTGTAATAAGGACGGTAACTGGTGATTCTGCACCAGTTTTGGCAAAGGCACAAATGAAATTTATTTTAGGAAGCTTGCAAGTAGAACATCCTGTGTACGTTGCCAACATTGAGGACGAGTGTATTCCTGGTTTGGACTTGCTGCGAAAATTTGTCTGCTGTATCGATTTAGGTTCGGGAGTTATAAGAACACCTGAAGTAGAGGTTGAAATTGTATCTCGGCGGTGTGTGACCTCTCCGGACGATTTCCCAGTGGTCTATAAGCGAACAACCATCCTTCCTGCGAACAGCGAAGTTCTTGTTCCAGCAAAGTGTAGGGAAGATTATGGTCGGCACTTTGGACTAGTGGAGCCAGCGAACGGTACTAACAAGCTGCCATTAAGTGTGATAACTGCAAGAACACTTTTTTCAAACAACAATAAGAGCATTCCAGTCAGGATGATAAACCTATCTGACAAGCCATGGTGAATCCAGAAGGGAACTACAATTGGGACATGTTACCAAGTATCTCAGATAACGTTGAGGGGAAGTTCGATCGATAAAATAACTCCTACCATAAGCGATCTACCTAAGCCCTTACAAGAGCTGGCTGAGCGCGCTTCAGAGCATCTAGACGCTTCCCAAGGAAAACGAGTAGTCCAGCTTTTAATGGAGAATAAGTCTGCGTTTTCCTGCGAACCTAGTGATTTGGGCAGAACTAACGGGATTTGCCACAAGATTGATATGGGAGATGCGTCACCTATCAAACAACCTCCAAGACGCCTACCCATGTCTACGAGTGTTGAGGTTTTGGAAATGCTAAAGGAGATGATGGAGCACGATGCGATAGAGCCAGCTTCAGGACCATGGTCATCACCTGTAGTTCTTGTCAAAAAGAAGGACGGCTCCACGTGGTTCTGTGTAGATTACCGCCGCCTTAATGATGTCACAAAAAAAGGACTCCTACCCCTTACCTAAAATAGACGATACCTTGAACGCAATGGCAGGAGCCCAATGGTTCACATTGTTGGATATGAAGAGTGGCTTCTGGCAATGTGAGGTCGATCCGGCTGACCGAGAGAAAACAGCCTTCTCACTCTACGGAAAGGGTACTTGGCAATTTAAGGTGATGCCATTTGGTCTTTAATGCACCGGCTACATTTGAACGCCTCATGGAAAGTATTCTGCCTCTAGACAAATGCCAAGTTTATCTGGATGACATCGTGGTAACTGGAAGTACGTTCGAAGAACATTTAGAGCGCTTGAGAACCGTGCTTCAGAAGATAGCAGATGCCAATCTCAAGCTCGTACCGAAGAAGTGCAATCTATTCAGATGGAAGGTTAAATTCCTTGGACACGTAATTACTGCAAAAGGGGTGGAAACGGATTTAGAGAAGACGGAATGTATCCGAAACTGGCCAAGGCCAAAGGATCGAACCAAAGTACGAAGTTTCTTGGGACTATGTACCTACTACCGTCGATTTGTACCAGGATTTGCCAACATTGCTAAGCCTCTCCACCAGTTTACGGAGACCACAAGGAGATTTAATTGGACCCCAGAATGTGACGTAGCCTTCTACACTCTAAAAATATTCCTTGTCCTCACCACCGATTTTAGCATTCCCTGAAGAAGATGGTAAGTTTATATTGGACACTAATGCCAGTGACGTTGGAATCGGAGCGGTCCTTTCACAGGTACAAAATGGCTCTGAGAGGGTAATAGAATACTTCAGTAAAGTGCTCCTCAAGCCTGAAAGAAACTACTGTGTAACAAGACGTGAGTTGCTGGCAATAATCAAAGCTGTTGATCATTTTCATCACTATTTGTATGGAAGGCAATTCCTCATAAGGACCGACCATGCTGCTCTCCGCTGGTTGTTGAGTTTTAAGAAACCTGAAGGACAGATGGCACGTTGGATACAAAAACTCCAGGAGTACGACTTCGTAGTACAACATCGGGCTGGACATAGTCATGGAAACGCCGACGCGTTATCCAGAAGACCATGTGAGGAACATGGCTGCCAGCATTGCCAGCGACGAGAAGAAAACGAATTAGAAGAAGGACAACCAAGGATTAGACGTACTGGATTGCAAGAGGACGTCGCAGACACTGGACGAAAATTCTGGGGCGATGAATGTCTAAGAGAAGATCAGATGAAAGATGACTCCATATGTCCATTAATAGAATGGAAAGAAGGTGGATTGAAGCCAGACTGGCAGGACGTGTCAGGCCTGAGTCCAACAGTGAAGAGTTATTGGGCTCAGTGGGACTCCCTCGTAATGAAAAACGGCGTCCTCTATCGAACATGGGAAAGTGCAGATGGTCTGCGCAAGAAACATCAGTTGGTATTGCCAAAGAATCGAGTCAAAACCGTGCTGGAAGACCTTCACAACTCACCAGCTGGGGGGCATTATGGCATAAACAAAACACTCGAGAAAGTAAGAGACCGATTCTACTGGTTGCACTGCAGGGACGACGTTGAGAGCTGGTGCCGGAAATGTGACGTCTGCTCTTCGAGGAAAGGACCTAGAACTAGAGGAAGGAGCCGAATGCACCAATACAATGTAGGTGCTCCCTTCGAGAGAATAGCTGTGGATGTGATGGGCCCGCTTCCAGCGACAGAGAAAGGAAATCGATATCTACTAGTTGTGATGGACTATTTCACAAAGTGGCCAGAGGTAATACCCATTAAAAATCAGGAGTCAATTACAGTAGCAGAAGCCTTGATTGAGAATGTATTTAGCAGATTCGGGATGCCCCTGGAGCTACACTCCGACCAAGGACGTAATTTTGAGTCTTCCGTATTCCGGGAAATGGCCAATCTTCTAGGAATAAAAAAAACAAGGACCACTCCTCTTCACCCCCAATCGGATGGGATGGTTGAAAGACTGAATAGAACCCTGGAGCAATACCTGTCCATGTTCGTCTCAGAAAATCAAAATAATTGGGACAGTAGAATTCCTTTGTTTTTGTTGTCCTATAGATCAGCTGTCCATGAAACAACCGGAGTGACCCCTGCAAAGATGCTCTTTGGTCGAGAGCTTCGGTTACCTTGTGACCTTTTATATGGCCGTCCTGAGGATTTTGTTGAGTTAACTGATCAAGAACACACCGAACAGCTTCGCAATATCCTGGCGGAAGTACACGAGTTTGCGAGGACACGAATCAAGATTAACAGCGACCGGATGAAAACACGATACGACCTCCGAGCAAACGATAGGAACTTTTCAGCTGGAGATCTAGTATGGCTATACAACCCACAGAAGAAAAAGGGCATATCACCAAAGCTACAGAGAAAATGGGAGGGCCCATATGAAGTAATTAACCGGATAAACGATGTGGTCATCCGTATACGACGAGGAACAAGAGGGAAAATGAAGGTCGTGCACATCGATCGCCTTGCGGCATACCGAGGAGAAGAGTCCAAACTTTGAGATATCTGTTCGGGACGAACAGACTTAAGGAGGGGGTAGTGTAACAAGATTAGTGCCTAACAGCGGGACCAGCGTGCTCTTGTTGTTTTCCCTGGCTGCGCTCCTTGTTCTCTCTGTCTCCCTCCTTGTCTAGCATGTAGGTAGCGACCTTATCGCTTGACTGGGGGATTAGAGGGGCCGAGGGGATGTGGGGGGGAGGACGGAGACTCATCTGGAGGGGTCTGGATCCTTTTTATTCTAGAAGTGGAGGCTTCCAGACCCTCAGATCTCACCACCCTTATAAATACATGCTCAGCGGTAGCCTGAGTTCAGTTCTTGGCTCGCGACTGAAGAGTCCGGGAGTTCCCAGTGCGAGAGTGTGGACCGGCGAGTCCAGTGTTCGTGTTGCGTGTGCCGGAGTAGTGTGTACGGCACGGGAGTGGACCGGCGAGTCCAGTGTTCGTGTATTGTGGGTCATCGCCGTGTATCGTGTGTGAGACCAGTGACTTTTGTTATCCTTGTAGACTACTTTTATTAATTTGCAGACTTGATTAAGACTCTTTTTATTTTATTTTATT
>CABFOV010000225.1:210345-240156 GCA_902141375.1 Timema poppense
CCCCGCCCCCAAATTGCTGGAGGCTAGGACAAATTCTAAATATTAAACCCCTCTAGAAGCTATTTGAAGTGTTTTTTGATGGCAACATAACCCCCTAATTGCTGGAGGCTAGAAGCTATCTGAAGTGTTTTTATGGTAACACAGCCCCTTAATTTGTACTTTTACCTTAATTTTGAAATGGCTTGAATCATAAATAAAGCCATATATATTTTGTTCATTAAATTTCAGGGGAGGGGGGTTTAAACCCCCAACCCTCCCCCTGACTAAGGCCTTTTTGCTATATGACAACTGATGGAAAGAAAGTATTGATTTGGGAAGGACTTGGGTAATGGTATATAATTATGGATGTGGATAAGGCATATGATAGTGTGGATAGAAATAATGTCTGGGAAGCGACGAAGAATGCTTGAGTGGAAAAAGCTGTAATGAGAGTTCAGAATACATTTGAGGATAATGTGAATTGTGTTTAAGACCGGGGTTGATTGAGTGGTTTTAAATAAAAAATGTAATGGTGCAGGGAAGTGATCTTTCACCACTAATGTGTATAATGGTAATGCATAAGAGGCAGGGGAACTCTGGGAAGAAATAATGAAAGCCGTGATGTTTGTTGATGACTTGATAGTATGGGGAGTGAAAGAAGATGCAGCACAAGAACAGTTACAAGAATGGAGTGAGAATGTGAACGAGTGTGGAATGAAATTTAGCAAGGCAAAGAGGGAAGTGAAGGTAGTGACAAGTAAGAGGATAAGGTCTAGTAAAGCTATAAAATTGGTTAGAGTAGAGCTTAGAAAGGTACAGATTATGTTTTAAAAAACTTTAAATTACTTCATTATGAATCTTTGTTTAAAAAAATCCTTACCTTCTCCTGTTGGGAAAGTTTCTATGACCCACCACATATATGAACCCTACCTCTACCCTCAAAAACAATTAACAGAGTAAAGCCATCATTATCACACTCTTTTTTTTTTAAAGTATGTATTACTTGTGGTGTGGGTTGAGCCAGTAGTGTGTACACAAATTAAACAGGATACAAATGTGCTACACCCAGTCTCGGTTGGACCTTATTTTTGTGTATGTCTGCAAAACCTTTATGTCTAAATCAAACAATTATTCTCAAATATTAGCCTCTCAAGGAATATTGTTGCAGCACCCATCATTGATATTTTAAGCAAAATCAAAGAACAACTAATAAGGAGGGTTGGAAGTTTTATTGCTTTTTATATAACCATCGCTTTCAGTACAGATATAGAAGATGGGGCACAGCAGGCTGTATTTCTTCGTGGTGTGGACAAAAACTTAAATATAACTGAAGAGCTTCTAGAAATAATTCCTTTAAAAAAGACTACCATTTCAGAAGATGTATTTTTTGCCTTAGGAAAAGTGATAGATGATAAAAGTCTTGATTGGAAAAAAATTGTCAGCCTTACTACTGACTGCGCGGAACTCCTCCTATGGTGGGTTCAAAAATGGTGTGGCTGCGAAATTAAGAGATAAACTAGTGGTTTTGGGGCTGCCATCTTAACTTTTTGTAGCATTACATTGTATCACTCACCGGGAAGCTTTGTGCGCAAAAACATTAAAAATGGAAATTATTCAAGCAATTGTGCAAACTGTCAATTTTATTTGTGCTCATGTGTGTAATCAGTCAGTTTGCCGTTTTTTAGAAGAAATTGGTTAAGAATATAAAAAATTACCATATTATTCCAAAGTTAGATGGTTGAGTTGGGGCACAGTTTTAAAATATTTTTTTGAACTGAGGATTGGGTTGAAATATTTAGGCTGAAAAACCCCATTTTGTCAATGAATTTAATGACAAGTCTTTATTGATAGAGTTAACTTTTTTGGCGATATTACAGAGTATCTTGATTAAATTTATGTTCAACTTCGAGGAAAGGGCCAAATCATCACACGGTTATTGACCGTGTTAATAGCCTTCCAAACCAAACTTAAGACTTTGGGAAAACCAACTAGCTAACAAAAACTTTGCTCACTTGATTACGCTCAAAACAAGTGTGGAAACCTATAATGATACATCTAATCTTAGTAATTATGTTTCACTAATTTTAACTCTCTGAAAAGAGTTTGAAGATAGATTTAAGGATTTCTAACAGGATACATTTTTGTTTTTGTTATTCTCAGTTCCATTTTCAATTGATGTTGAAAGTGTTAAAAGAAGAAACACTATTTAAATTTATTAATTTTCAATGCAATTCTGTTTTTCAAGACACATTTATAAAAGTGTCTCTACCTTACTCAAAGTATTTGGGTGATAATTATCCCAAAATGAACGCGGCTAAAATACTATCAATGTTTGGAAGAATATATGATTGTGAAAAGTTTTTCTCTCTTTTAAAAGTGAATAGATCCAAACTAATAAGTTAGCTTACAGATGAACATTTACAATTAAAATCAGGCCTGTTTTTAGTCAAAATATTCTTATGATTAATAAGTAATGAGTGATGCCAGATTTCCAACAAGCAAAAGATTTGAAAAATTACTATCCTGAAATTTTGTTTTAAATTAAAAAAATCTGAATTTTGAACTAAGTTTATTATTACAGTCTTTGTCATAGCAATTTATTTTTTGTTTTAGCAATTTTTGTTTTTAATATTGTAGATTGACAATTGAAAGAAAATATGTTTTATTTTGTCACATAATTAATAAAAGGAAATATATTTGTGGATATCAATGTACTTTAAGAATGGAAAAGGGGTTCAAGGAGGAAAAAAGTACCGGTAAGCCTTTTTAGTATGTATAAAAATTTAAAATGTATTATATAATAACTGAAAATCCCACCTGTGGCCCGCAATGTTCTCTTAACCTGTTTGACACCCTTGGTCTAATAAATGCCCATGAGGAGATCCAGATTCCAATCCTAGTCGGGGTATATTGCGGGTGGTTTTTCCTAAAAGATTCAATACTCCCCCTCCATGCAAATTTGGATTCACTTCCTCTAAACTAAACTTTCCTCATTCCTAACACATTTTTATTATTTGTAAATATGTGTCTTCGGCACTAAAAAGCACTCTAACCATACTGTGGCATTGCTACTAGGTTCACAGCCGGAGTATCAATCAAGTTTGAACACTCTTACTTTTTATTTATATGCAGCTCTTAATTTATATCATAAGCCAAGTATTGGCAATACAGTAATTCAAGTTTGAATAAGCTTCATAGTCTCAGACCAACATTTATATATTTTTCTCTTAAAAGTGTTACCAAATCTCTGACTAGCTTCAGTTGCAAGTTGAGGTGGATTAATTCTTCGACCAAAACAGTGGTTGATTTGAATGCAATAATTTGGTGAAAGAATTAATTCACATAGTCAATGTTTTGGGTGACACTTATAAGAAAAAGTGTTACAAATAAAGAGTCAATTCCTATGTGATCACCAAGGAGATTTTCTAAGCAGTCTCAAAGGGATGTCATTCAAGAAGCTGGACAGCTGACCTACTTTGCGTACAAAGTAGATGTACATAAAAGA
The DNA here is from genome assembly GCA_902141375.1 of Timema poppense. Classification (NCBI taxonomy): domain Eukaryota; kingdom Metazoa; phylum Arthropoda; class Insecta; order Phasmatodea; family Timematidae; genus Timema; species Timema poppense. The sequence continues at coordinate 213,830 of CABFOV010000225.1, forward strand.
ACAGTGGAGCATCCATAATGTTATTTGAAGCCAATGCTTAGTTGACACCGCGAGAGCCCAGGTTGATCTGTTTTTTCAACCTTAGTGCGCGATGCCTGGCTCAAATCGACTTTCTGATGACCCAAACTCAAAACATCTGAATATTGCTGGAGATGAACCACAACTTTCTTATGCTGATGAGTTGTTGGGATATGAAATAATTGCATAATGTTAGATTTACTTCAGTGTTAATGAAATAACACACCCTTTACACCAACCACAGGTTGCTCATAGAAGTGTAATTGTTGTAATAAGTTCAAATAAACAAAGAGCTCACAACTCAAGAAACACTAAATTTAATTCAGCATAAAAGTAATTCACACTAAGTGTGTTTAATTTGGTTTTATAGCTATGATAAGACCAGTACTTTTAATATATATTTTAAACTTTAGCTACATAGCTAATATGTACTATTCTATATAATGGATGTGTCCCTTCTTTGGACCAAGGTTCCTGTCAGCATGTACCCCCCACTGCCACTCATCAAAATATCAGGGTGGCTCCTGTCAGGGAGCACCTGATGACTTCTCAGCCAAGTTTCAGTAAGGCGTAAACCTACCACATCTCCACGAGATTTCAAGGTCAGATAAAGGTCAAGAAGAGGTTCCCGCACTGAGCTGTACACAACGATAGGGCGAGAGACAGCCAAGAAAGGAAGTAGAGCCGTCACAATGCTAGCAGGATATTCCCGCGCTACAATCACCAGCCCGTCTACCTTCCTGTTTCTCAGCAGTCTAGCAGCTTTCTCTGTCTCCTGTTCCCATCGAGGTTTCTTGGCTATGTTCTCTTCACAGCTAGGATTCTGCTTTCTTTTATTGGAGTTGCTCTCAGCCACATTAATTGGAGAGTGGCATGTTTTATTGAGTGAGGAACTGTTAGTAGTCACAAGAGGGTATTCAATACATGGAGGATTATTAATATTCCCCTCTTCACCATCATTCATGTGATCCCTTTGGCCTTCAATGACATCTTTAGCAGGTTCATCAGGTTCATCATCTTCACATTTATTTTCTTGAAATAACATGCGCAACAAACTGTACACATTTACACTGATCAGCTTGGAGATATGTTGTGGGTCAAAGTTCATAGCAAGTACAGCCTGTTTTTGGGGTATATTCCCGGGATGGATATGTATAAGATTACCATCCTCTCCAAGATAATTCAACATACTAGCTACAGAAAGGCCTTGACATCCACTCTCATAAACAATGTACGTTCCTTGAGTGTGGATTCCTGCAGCAGTTGTTATTTGGGAAATCGTGTCCATGCGTAGCCACATAATCTTGGCCGGGTCTTGTCGGAACATAATTTGCGACACTAATCTCAGTGTTGGTTTGCGAATGGTTACATATTCAAAATACTTTTTCTCTTTCTTCAAAAGATATTTTTTTTGGGCATATTCTGTTTTGTCATGGAAAGTTTTGCTGTTTTCTATCAGCTGCCCTACAATTTCCTGTCCAGATAATCCACTGTCTCTGAGTCCTACAATTTCATCTTTGGACAGTGATTGGGATGCATTGTCGTCTAAGATGTTCCTGTTGTCTGTTCCACTTGTCACATCCTTAATGAGCTGTTCTGCCAAACTCTCTGCTCCATCACACTCAACCAATTTAAATAACCTCTTTCCTTTGCCCTCCATCTTATAGGTGGTCCATAAAGGTTTGCCGATGATAGTATCCAGTTCTAGTTGGTCCTTGCCAAGGCTGGCCATGCTCTTCTGTGTCACCTTGTGCAGTTTGGTATAGCATTGTCTCTGGATCACCACATAGTCCCCAACACGCACATTGCAGCTAGACATACTGCACAACCTGTTGACACCAAATGCACATTAATAAACACACTATCATGTCCTTCACCTATATAGAATACTTAGCCAAGGTTTTAATCACAGATGCTCAGAGATGGAAATTAAATACAATCTATGAAATAGAAGTAATAAAGTCATGAAAAGTGATTCTCTAATATTGTAGATTAGTATATTACTATTCCTTTGCCAATATATGTATTGGTATAGCTATTATTGCTTTAGATGTATCAATCGGAATACTGCAATAGTTAGTTTCACATTAAAAGAAAAATCAATTGTCGATTTTTGATAGTGACCAAGTAAAAAAGCAAAAATATCACATTCTATTGCCAATCAAAGTTCTTATTTCATTAATAGAAACAATATTCTTGACCAATATGAGAGTAAAGTAAAAAATTATGTTGGTGAATGTTTAAAAAACTATCTGTCAACATTACTAATATTTTGCGGGAAATTAAACCAGTAATATTGTGGCATATAAGGTGTTAAGCAAAAAAGTTTGCTAAGGAAGCTAATGGTTTAGTCAGTACTAACAACATCGAACCTTGGATTGATTGGAAATGAGGATTTAATATGTTTACAATTCCTGAAAATAATGAAAGTAAATAAATTAATGTTTTTAAAGTATGTTAGTACTAAAAATTACTCAAGTTTTTCACATAACTTATTTTTGAAACTACTCTTGTAGTTTAAAGCTATGTATAATCATGTAATGATTTAGTATGTACATAAGTTAGATCTTGACATGCTGGGTCAGCGAAGATTCTTATTTGCAGGCTAGTCTTGGGTGCCAACAAATCTCTATATATAGAAAATAACCAGTAGTTCAAGTTGACTGCTGATTCTTGATTACATATACGGCTACAAATTTTAATACCTATCGTGATAGATGTTGGCAGAATTCCACACTAAGAGGAAGAAGATACTGATGAAGACATGGATATATTTTCAATTTATTTGAGGTCGCCGCTTGGCCAATCCCAGTTCCAAATAACCATTGATCAAGTGATGATAGACACCGTGAACACTAATTTGTGATAGAAATAACAGCAGAAAATTAAAATGAAAAAAACATAGATGTGTGTTTTACCTTTAAGTATTTTTTTGGTGAAGCTTCGTAATTGTAAAATCTGGAATTTTGCTTTAGAATTAAAGTCGAAGCAAAAGAATATTCAAAGTAAAGTCTTAAGTTTTCAAAGCGATTTATTTTTAGTTAGAGCAGTTTTGTATTAGGGAAGTAAATTGCTCTCTTTGACATTTAAGATGTCTTATTTCAGACATACAAACACCAGAATTCTCTCTTATCCTGGAGATGTAAGGGGGAAGCAGGGAAAGAAAAGGAGGAAACGCCTTCAACTGTAGTGATAAATATAATATTGCAATGTAAAAAAAAGAAGACAACAATGCAATATAAATTAAGATGCAATTCAATGTCAATTTTTGTTAGTTTTTCATAAGATGTTTTTTATTATTTTAGTACCACTTTTCAAGATACTTATGGATTTTAATGTCCACTTGATCAAATGGCAAGGATGTTCAAAACCAATAAATTGTTAGTGTCAACATTTGAACAAGTATCGTATCAAGTGATTTTTTTTTATTTACCATAATTATATGTAGCCAAAGAAATTCTTACATTAAAATAGTACATTTAAAAGTTCTGTTTTTATTTAATGTATAGTTTATGTTATTACATACAGTACCATGATAATTACATGACCATGCTTAAAAATGTTGAGTTCTTCTATAATGTATGTACCTAACAACTAAAGGAATGTAAGTCAAAAGTATAATTTTTCTGGAGTAAGGGGGGAAAAACATTACACAATTTTTAAGGCATTAAAATCATGGTTTTCTCCACTTTATTCAAATTTATCTAATTTATAGCCAATCAAATAAGAACACTTTTGTATCTAAATGGATTAAAATTAACTTGTGTCTTTTGAGAGCTTAAGCGTGTGTATAACTTGAACCAGTAGGGAAATACAAAAATCTAAGATAGTATCAATGTTAGAATTTAATTTACTTTTGATGTAATATTGCCACAGTTACTGTTTGTTACATTCATAAAGTAAATAGAATAAACACATTGATAAGCTTTACAATAAAGGAGATGTATTAGTACTCAAGCCTGATTGCTCAGCTTGGGAATTGCTTTTATATAATAAAGTTGATATTCGTCAGATACCAGTAACTACTGATGATTCATGCCTCCCCCCTCCCTTCATCTCACTACCCATCCAGGCTAGACAACTGTATTACACTAATGGGATAATAATGAGAATGTAAGAATTTAAATTAAATTTACCTGCACCTTTGTAGAGGTAGGTTGGAAAACTACCCTTAGTACAACAAGCTGGGATTCGGACCCTGACCCCTACCCCTAACAAAACAGACTATATGAGCCTTACAATTAGTTTGCCCAACAAGCTGGGCCATTGAAGAATTGTCATCAAGGGTTTGTACTTCCTTTCCTGTCTTAATTGTGAGAAATTAGATAGACATTTAACCCTTTTAGTGCTACACCTATTCCAGAATTCGCGCACGAAGAATGCCAGAGGCCTATTAGATTTTGTGTGCTAAGAATGTCACAGCTATTTCCTCATTTTTTAAGGGTTCGCAAGAAAATTCACCAAACCTTTATTTATGAAGTGATCATTATGAGTTTTCTAACATTTTAATCTGTATGTACTGTTATCTAATAATAATAAATTAATACAATTTAATTTGAATGATTTTATTTATAAATTTTAAATTTGATTTTTTTATGACTTTCAAGACTAATGCTAATTAATTAACATATTAAAAAATATTATATGTACATTTCAATATTATTTTTTGAAGTGCATTTAGTTTTATAGAAGAAAATAAAAGTTTTGAATATATATGATTATAAATGGTAATTACAAGAATTATTGCTTACCTTACAGCAAGATTTATTATATTGCTTGCCTCATGAACAAATATTTAGGTCTACACATAATGAATGTCTTTTTCAAAAAAATCTTTTATAGAGAATAATTTCATGTTTTCTAAAAATATTATGTACATTTGTAAAGTCATTACGGCTATTTACTTACATTGGCAAAGAAATCTTTTCATTCACATGACATAACACAAGAATCTAAATAGTATATTTTCCTCAAAATGTCAAAACTTCCACATCAGCATTTTCAAGAGATGCCCAATAAAACAGACACAAATCATTTCATTCGCACCATGATCGCCTTTGGTCTTACTTAAAAAATGCACCAGGACTCTAACGGGAGTCATGAAAAGCACATAAGTCTCCAAAGTTTTCTTAGATAAAACATACATTTTGTTGGATTGTGTGTAGAAATGCATTTCTAAAAGCCTATCAAGTTTTACTTATTACACACTGTTACTTTCCCCTTATTTTCTTGTACAAGATAATTAATTCCAGAATCTGAATGGTATCACTTTTCTTCATTGACTAATTTAATTTTTCCTCTTTAGTCAAAGCACCTTGAAGATAGCATTTGTATGTCACAGGTACGATTGTAATCACAGGTATATGAAAGGTCAGATTGAAATATTATTGGAATTTTTTAATTTTTAAATCCTTTGAAGTTTTTCCCTACTGATCACTTGATTTTTCAACATACAAGTTATAGATTGAAAATGCTTGGAGGGCTGCTCAAATATTTTCTATCGCTTCTCTCTCTAGAATAATAAAGTTTATGTGCAGGATACTTTAACTTGTTTAGCACTGTACCTTACTACCTGTTTGGGTTATACGCTATGTACTAATGATGCTAATGGTTTAAGGGATTATGAAGGTAATATTTATAGGAAATGTGATCACATTTGCATGGAGTGATAGTGGAAAACCGTTTTGGAAAAACCATCCTCAGTACACCTGACAGAGATTTGAACCTCGATCTCCTAGTCATCAGCAGTCTGATCAACTGTGATAGTAGCGTGTTGGATAGATCATGCGACCATTGAAGTGAGTGATACTTAAATAATGAGCTGAACTAACCAATATGACACTAGTATAGCTATATATCATAAATAAGGCTATAGTACTATATGCTTTACACTAATGCAAAGAGAATAGAAGGTAGTGCCAGATGGAGAAATACATGTGATTGGCTGAGATTGTAACATCACCCAGTACACAAGCCAGCATGCATATCACATACACAGAGCTATACAGAAGACAACCCAAGTTTTTGAAAATCAAGTCACATTTTGGAACGTGAACTAATAACTAAGCCTTTAAAATCCACACCAGTGTTCAATTAATGTCATTACTCCACTTATTTTTTAATATGCATGTTTGGTTGTCTTAGTATTCAAACATAACTGCTGTGTACTGGGTGACGTAAGCAATGACCCAATCAAATTCCTCCAAGTGGTGTTACTGTTATATCTTTTTACATTGATTTAAACCGATTTGGACTTAGCAGAATTTATTTTCTTTTTTACTGTTTAACAGTTGTATTTTGAAAGGTGGACTTGTGCTTTACTAGCTCTCACTAGGGTTAGGACTTAATATACAACTTAGCTTATTTCGGTTAGTTGTATTATTTCAGGAGGGATTATTGCTTTATGTATTTAAATATGGGAAGTTCAGATCTATAAAAATCTCATTTTAAGAAAATTTGAATTTACATTCCTTTAGCTCTAAGCTACAGATGTATCAATCATGTTACTATAATGGAATTGCATTAAGATAGGTTTAGAACATTACAACTTTTCTTCTGTTCTCAATATTGACAAAATGTAATTAAATTACATATTGTATTGACATTGATTCAATTTACCAAAAGTTTTATTTGCAGAACATATGATTTGACATATAAATATGCAAAAGTAGCTTTACATTTTTTTTACTGTTATATAGCTACCTTTAAACAGTAATATTCCTGTATATACAATCTCAAACATTCCTCATCGGGTTGTGTTCTTTAATGTATAATTCACATTATTAAATACAATTTCATTCTTGTTACACAAACAAATAATCCAATTTTTGATATATGAACATACCTTACCAAGTTTTGTTCTCTAATGTATCAATGATGTTACACACTGAACTCTTAAAATTACTGTATTATCATTAAACATCATTACACAAATAATATTTTTCAAATGATGCTTATTCATTTGAGATTATTTCTCCATTTACATTTTTCAATATGATTAGTTTGCATAATGTCATTATTTTTTATTTCATTTCTAATATTCTTATTTTTGTTTGCTATAGCTTTGTCACTTCAAAACATTTTGTTTAGTTGAATTTGAAAACCAATATCAACAAAATAAAATTGTATAACCCAAAAAAGTACTAACTTTTACCAATATATTCATTCATTATATGATAGCCTATAAACTTAAAAATAAATCAATATACTTGCTGGTGAAGTTTATAAAGTTCTGTCTATAAATTTATATACACAGCAATTATAAAATATTTTTAAATTATTCAAGTTTAATTAAAGTGAAATACTCAGTAATTTTCTATACGTGACATACTTTATATGTATCAAATCGTTTTAAGTGTTAATGACCCTTTCTAAAATAATATTATATTTTATATTTATACACCTTTATGTTTTCTTGTGATGTGCAGTTTAATGAGGGCAATAATCTGTAAAATAGAAGCAGTATTGAAAGTATGCTTAAAGGAAATTTATAATCCTTATTTTTGATTAGTAATGTATTTTAAGGTTACAAAATTAAGATTGGTACGTCAATTTGTCCTCACTGTACTCTTCAGTTCCTAATTCCTTCTCCATGAAGGGATGGACGGAATTACTACCACTTCACTCCCACTGGTCTAAAGTAAATAATTACTTTTATTCCAGAGCCAGCATGTTCATGTTAACTATTCAGAAACATTGGGCTATTGCTCCTTGCAATGTTGTTTATTTCTGGCCTAAACATATTTGCTCATTCATATGCCAAAATGATTTATATGTTGTGAAAAATAAAACAAATCTGTGAGAGTATTCTTGTTTTATTAATGAATAAACTAAGTATTTACATTTGCAGGATCTGATGTATTAAGGGTATTTTTATTAAACGACTAGTAAAATCATATTATATATATATAAAAAATCATCTTTACATTTTATGTCACCATTTGATTAACTCATGTCACGACATCCCTAACATTTAGGATCAAATTGTGTGAATGTATCACTACAAATTAGAATACATTAACCCTTTTGCTGCGTTAATTGGACATATCTGATCTCAGCAGTATAGCCATCGACTGCGGAAATTGACTTTACCCCACGACATGTAAACTTTAGCTACTTTTGCTGGGACAGTCAGAAATAGTCACAAGAGTGTTATAACGCTGAATTTTTCATACTAGCATGCACATGTGCCTCTGACTTTTGATTTTTAATTTCGAGAACTGTCAGTTACCAGCTGCTAAATCATAACAGTAGTAGCGCTTGTTTACTTCCACATTTAATTACTTGTACCACACGTGCAATATTTATGTGGTGGAAAAAATTGTTGGGGGATTTATTAGTTTAGTATTTGTGATATCTACCTGGTTATTCGACTGTATTAGTAACATTTAATTTATGTTTGGTGAATGCGTGACATGTGAAGTGTAATAAAAATAATATTTCTGTGGCAATAGTAAAATTCTATTAGCGTGTTTTTGAGAACTTTGTGTTAGATATTATAAAGACAAACCTGTAATAAATTTAGTTTTCTAGTTAAGCCTATATTTTGGTTTTGTGAAGTGCACATATTTTATTTAAAATATGAATTCCAGACAAAAAGAGATTTTTCAGTGAAGCTATTGAAGTGATATTGAATTTTGATTCTGAGTAGGATGACATTGACATCAGTGATGACATTACTTCCAGTGAAGAAGATGAACCAACTGGTATTGATGTATTGGGAGATAGTTTTGCTAATGTTAGTGGACAGTGGAATCGAGTAAATGATGTTGACCAAGGACAGTTAGTCAATCTAGATTGGATACCTACATTCACAGGACAAAATAGTGTAGTTGGTATAGATGGCTCGGATCCAACTGGATGTTTTTAGAAGTCTTTTCCTCGTTCAATCCGTTAACATGTGACAAATGAAACAAATATTTTTGCAAAGGAATACTTAGACAAAAATATGAATCTGTCCCTAAGGTCCAGATGTAAAAACTGGGTAGATGTAACAGAAGGTGACATAAAAGAATTTCTTGCAATTGAAATTGGCATGGGCATGTTTAATAAACTGAGCTTAGATTCATATTTCCAAGATTCTTTTTGGCTTACTCGTACCCCAGGTTTTGGTAGTGTGTTCACTAGACATATAAACCTATTTGTTCATTTTTGCATTTCAATAACAACAGCACACAGCAAAGAAAGGGTGACTATGGGTATGACATACTCTATAAAATACGACCTATTCTAAATTTTGTTCAGGACTCGTATGTGCAAATTTACACCACAAACAAGGAATTATCTATTGATGAAACAATGCTGGAATTTAAGGGGTGCTTGTCTTTCAAGCAATATCTGCCATATAAACCCTCTACTAAATGGGGTATAAAACATGGTCTCTCTGCGATTCCCGTACAGGTTTTCTTTTGAAGTTTAAAGTACACACAGGCAAAGGTGATGTATTGATCCCCGAAGGAGGCCTAGCATAGAGAATAGTGAAATCACTGCTCACTAGTTTTGAGAATAAAGGACACATAATATACATGGACAATTTTTATTCCAGTGTGCACTTGTATGATGACCTGAGGCAAATAAATAGGAACTGGGGCGTGTGGCACAGTTTGTGCAAATAAAAAAGAGCTTCCACCAGCAATGAAGACAGACAAACCCAAGAAAATGGATCTACCTAAAGTCTGGTTGCACAAAGAAAAACAAATGTTATCTTCCACATGGCAGGTAATAGGTAAAGTGAACATGCTGTCAACTGTAGGAAATGCTGGGGTATCTGAAGTTGAAGTTAGTTCTAAGTCAGGGAATGAAAACATAATGAAACCAAATATGCAAATCGCATACAATCGGCACAGGGAGGCTGTTGACAAATTTGCTCAACTTACTTACCCCTTTGATCATAAGGTTAAAAAATGGTACCAAGTACTTTGGCACTTTGCAATTGAGGCTGCCTTAGTGAATGGGTGCATTTCCTATTGTATGGCAAATCCAGCTCTAAAACTGTCACACAGAAAGTACAGACATAAAGTTGTTGATGGTGTGGTGGAAGGATATGAAAGGCGTACACTAACAAAACGTGGTAGGCGTTTTTCGACAACAGTGAATGCTAGATTGACTAAAAGACATTTTCCTGCTCAGTTTCAAGACAAACACCAGCCAAACTGTTCTGTGTGCAGCATTCTACCAAGCAAATGTTCCAAAAAGGGAAAAGGGGAGTTTAAGTGTAAATAAACAACTTTCTATTGTTCTGATTGTCCAGAAAAAAAACACTTTGTGTGTGATTGGTTGCTTTCAAACATACCATACAAGGAAAGTGTACAGGAAGACATGTCATTGTGCAGAGTGAAACATGAAAACCAGTATGGTGACAGTTGTTAAAAATGAGTGTAATATAAGTGTATAGACACAGTATGTAGGCCTAATAAGAAAACATGTTTTTAGTCTCAAACAAAAGATAAAATCTAAAATGTCATGTTTAGTAAAAAGTAATGAGTATGATTGAACTTTGAGCAAGATCTGTGTGGCTCTGGCTACTGGTTGGTTAGTATGGCAATTGGAAAATTCAATACTTTAGTCAGTTTTAAAGATTATTTTATTTCTTCTAATTGCTATTTTATTTTTGTCCTTGACCTATTGCCTATTTTGAAATCATGCCTAACACAAATATATGATTTTATAGACTACACTACACTGAGAAAAGCACCAATGTAGCACAAAATGGTTCAAGTTGTGTTGATGTAATCTAATTTTCAAACATTTTCTTTTTAATACATTTGCCCCATATTAGCCTGTCAAAACCTTATTTAGAAATTAGTTTGACAATGTGGGTTGCAAGTAAAATAAAAAATTGTTTTGACAGCAGAATAACATTGCATTTGGGTAAAATGTGACAAATAATATGTGAAGTATGAAATTTTATCGATATAAAATATATATTATGTGATTTATAGACAACGTGGTACTACATTTCATATTTAAAATGCATTACTAGTTGAAAATCACATTATTTGATTATAATCATGATCATCATGCAAATGTTCAGATTTTGAATTTATGACCTATAATTAGCATTTCTGAAGATAAGAAGTAAAAATGAAATACACAGCAAAAGGGTTAAGATAATTTTGGCTAATTCATTATATTAGATCACAATGTTTGAATCTAGCTTAACTCATGTTAATGTGTATCTAAACTTTAGACCATAGTGTTAATTTTGCCTTTTTTTTTGTTAATGCCTCTCTATACATTAGATTGCATTGTCTAAATGTCAATTAATTCATAAAACTGTCGCTACACATCATATTTCATTGTGTTAATGTTGCCTAATTCAGGACACATGCTCTATACACATTAAATTACATTCTGTGAATGTTGCTTAATTTATGACACATTCTCTATAATAAGCATCAAATCACATTCTGTGAATGTTGCCTGGTTCATGACATCTTTGCACACATCAGATTCCAACGTGTGAATGTTTCCTAATTCTTGACAGTCTCTCTACATAATAAAACATATTAAGTAAATAGTGCCGAATTCATAACATGGTTTCTGAATACATCAAAGCACATTGCATGAATGTTGCCTAATTCTTGGCACTGCCTTTCACTACATCAAATAATATTGTGTAAATGCCAATTAAGTCATGACACTTGCCTAGTTCATGTATTGTTTCTCTGCACATAAGACCACATTGTGTGAACATGACCTAATTCATGATACCATTTATATAGGTATATTAGACCAAAATATGTGAATGTCACCTCCTCAACACCTCAAATTACATTGTGTGAATGCTGACTAAATCATGACATTTATATTTTTATAGATTAAATCCCAATGTGTGCATAATTAGCTGTGTTGCTACAGTTCATATCCCATTGTGTAAATTACCACTAGTGAGATATTTAATAACTAATATCAGTCAACATAGTCAACTCCGAATTTACCCCAAAAATGTTTTGTCCTTGAAAGGACAACATATAATAATGACCCTAGCGCCTATACCAAAAAAATATTTTTATTTCAAAGTTCAATTGGTAATATTTCCTTTACATGATAATCACAAACTTGCCTGTGGCTAGATTATTCCACACAATAAATGGAAAGTAATGAGAAGCTAAATGTATGGGGGCTATAGGAAAGAGGTAAATAAGTTTCAACAAATGAGAATTCACCTAAAGGTAAGATGCAAATCACAACGTATCAAAATTACGATCAGTACTGTAAACAATATGAGTACCTACTTGTCTTGTTTGGGTCAAGAGTTAAGGACACTAACCACAAAACCAACCATGTCTTGTTTGGGTCAAGAGTTAAGGACACTAACCATGAAACCAACCATGCCTAGTGTGAGTGAAACCAACCATGTCTGGTATGAGTTTGTTCACACATAGCAAAAGTCTCTGTACATCAACTAAAAACTGTGAAGTGACTTAACCACGGGCCAGTTGGTGACACGTGAGGCATCTCCTCACACACGCAATATTTCCAAAGCCTTGTTATAACAAATAGCTATCCAGTCAGGTTGGGTGGCACCCCACTGGATCTGGTTGATTTCCCCTTCAGCGGCTGTGTATGCCAGGATGGGGTCTTCTATGGCTCGTGGCATCTGCTGAATGTCCCAGATGAGTGCTTGGTGATCATATCCTGCTGTACATATATGACATGATGAGTGTGGTGCCCATGCAATGCCATTGACACATGCCCGGTGGTTGTTGAGGCGTGCCACCGGTGTACAGGGTACACGTACATCCAATATGATAACTTCACAGGCATCCATGGCGACAGTGGCTAAGTAGTTTGGGTCTTGTTTGTTCCAAGCCAGTCGAAGAAGGGGTGTATGTTGTGGGTCCTCATAAATAATGGTAGAGTGCTCTAGATGTCTAAGGTCAAACATTCGCACAGACCCATCGGCTCCCACTGACGCAAACATATCCCGGCCCCCACCCGCACGGCTGAATGCTATGTCATATACCTCCTTGTCATGGGCTATCAGCTGGGTTTTGACATGTCCTGTGACTAGGTTGACACGACCAAGAACCTGACCAGTCTCCAGACCCCAAATAGTGCATGTCGTGTCAATGCTGGAGGTGCCAATAAGGTTCGGGTCTACCTCGTTCCAGTCAAAAGAAGTGAGTGGAGCACAAAAGTCTGAGTTTTTGTTGTTGTTGAGCACACATTAAAGTCTGGTATCAGGCTCCCCAGCCCTCCAAACACGAAGGTAGTCTCCGCTGGTGGCCAAAAGGTCGGGAAACACTCCTTTACTGTCTGGAATCCACATGATTTTAGTGGTAGGGTAGGGGTGGTCAAACGTACTCTTGGCACTGAATTCAGAGGTGTCTTCATCCAAAGAGACCACTTGCACCTTGTTATTGTACTCCTCCACGAAGCTCCCCAAGGCTAGCCGAAAGCGTTTGTCTGGCCGAACTGACCAGTTCATGCTGTACAGCGGCCATGGGGCTTCATACTTGTAGATCTCTTTACGCTTAGATGGTACCCCATGGACTGCCATTATTAGATCTGTGTCAACAAACAATTAAAAGTCACTCATGTACACAGACTGTGTGTGTCTAGATTTTAACAGTAACTATATACATTTTACTCTAAACACTAATAGTAGAGTAATAATGTTACTGGAAACCTTAAATAAAACTTTTCCAGAGTGTATTCATGCATTAAAGTTAGAATTTGTTTGGAAGAAAGATCATTTAATAATGTTAAGAAATAATATTATATTATAGTCCATTATAATGTTTTAAGGAATTTGAAACAGATAAGTGACATTGCCGGCAAAACCATGTTTCAAATGTGGCTGTATAAATGATTATAATCAAAAAGCACTACCTATATTTTCAAAAAGTAATACATATGCAAAATCTAGATAGTGTAAAAATTAGTAGGGAGATGTCAACATTATCCAAGTGCAGTTGATAAATACAGAAAGATAAAATAATTTATCTCTTTTTCGGCCCTATCCAGATAATCTCAACACTATCCAACAAGACTTAGATTACATTGAATACTATTTGTAAAACTAAACAAGTTTCAATATGGATTATATTTTGAAACATTATTTTGAACTGGGGCTTGAAATTTGATCATGACACTGCACTAACATTCAAAATGCTTAACTTTTGTGATATTTTTTCCATTAACCTAAACTAACAAACTTAAAATGATTAAACCTAGCCTTAACTCACCTAACCTAACTAACCCAGCCTAAACTCACCTAACCTAACTAACCTAACCTCAAGCTTAGAATTTGATATTATTCAAGTGCCTCTGGATAATTTCAACATTATCCAGATAAACTTCAAAAAACATTGTTCAATCAATTCTCATTTAACATTATTCACATATTTTGGATGATAATTACTCTATCCAAGTTCGGACTTGACCCACAGCATATACATTTATGTGAACTTTTTAGGGTGAAAAAAAAACACCTTAATATTTGGTTTGTCAGGATGGCCAGATAAAATAGTTGGATCATTTGGGATAAAAGGCAGTGAGGAAGATTGTTTTGGTTTATTTATGTCTTCTATTATTATTCATTATATATAACTAACTTACTCGAAGAGCCCTGCCCGTTTGGAAACAAGCGTGATGCTGGCTGGAGCTATCAAGCACTCCAGGGATGTCGACTGGCCACAGTAGGAAGTGACCAGAGAAGAAAAAGAAAATGGGAATCCCTACAAGTAAAGATATAAACTGAGAGTGTAGATGACAGCACTAGGTATAAGTTAGATTAAGTTACTTAGATTTTAAGTCCAAAACAGACATATATAAAAAAAAGAAGATAATCCAAATAACTTCAATAGGGAAAGAGGGACAAATATAGTTATAAGCTATCATAAATTAAACAATGGTATTAATATATAGTAAACAGAGCTGTTAACAAGCACAGGTCGAGGTAACTTAGTAATGATCAATAACAGGACAAGTATGTTTGTATTCCAGAAAGATTATGTATAAAGATGTTAGATTAACTATATAGAAGGCATATTGTAAAATGAACATAGCAGAAAAAGTCCTGATTTATAGCAAAATAAAATGTCAGGACAAATGTAAAAGGAAATTGAAAATATATATATATATATATATATATATATGAAACTAACTTTAAGTAAATAAGTTTTCAGTTAAAGATTTGAATCAGTTAAAGTCAATTAATTTCTAACACAAGAAACTTATATCAGGTGAAATTTTACTTGAACTTCCATTGTTCAAACTTTATGTTAAGAGTAATTTTCTCTACCAAACCCTGGAGAGATTATGATCAATAATTTAAAATGAAAATATAAGTTAATGATTGGGCTAAATTCAGCCTCTTTCTTAAACAAAGGTGTGTGTGATCCCATTTATTAATTGAGGAAGTGGATTAATCACTTTAAGAATGCATTAGGGCTGTGAGGACAAATAGGAAATTATGTACCTTATCTTGCACTCACTTCCACCCTACCTCAATTTGAAAAATCAATTTAAAAAAAAAACTATAGTTCAAGACTCAATTTATCCAAGTGTCCTCCATACTTCTTTTTTAAATTGACAGATATATCCTTCATAAAGGTGTTCCCTGCTTTTATAAAATCCACTCTTTCAACCATTTTCAATCATAACCAGAGCCCATACATTTGATGTGTGATCTGCTTTTTCAACCTATTTTGTTTCGTTTCCCCAACCTTCCATGAGCTTATTTTTCTATCAATCGACCCAAAGCCATCTTTTCACTCAGCCTGTGTATAGAAGGTAAACTTTTGTTAATTTGACCGTACTTTTGTGTGTGTGTGTGTGTGTGTGTATATATATAGTCTTATTTAGCTTTTGAATAGATTCACAAGTGATAATAGTGCGTCATTTACATTTTTCGGTGGAAAAATGCATTTGCAAGCTAAAAAAAAAGACTGGGTCCCTCATTTAAATGATTTCTGTTTTTCACCAATGCTCTGGTCCTTAACCTAACAGATATGCAGGGGACGCCTGTACACAACTAAATAAAATTAAATCTTTCATACAAATACACAAGCAGTGCACCAAAGGCTTTGAAAAATATTTTAACTTTCATCCAATTTGTGTCTGGAATGTCTTAACAACAGGAATAAGGATTCCAGAGTGGCATATGCTTTCAAGGAAAGGTATAAGGGTCATTTTTTGAGCACTCAATTTCTTTATTTCTACTAAAAACATCAGGGGAAGAGTAAAAATCTGTCTTTCTACACTCAAGAATCTAGACACAAGTTTGTTTAAACAAGACACTATAGAATTTGTAGAATCTCTAGCCATAAGCTAGTGAATGTTCTCATCTCTTCTGCTGAAGAAGGGCCCTGATGTGCCTTGGATATTTTTGATATATATTTTGATGTGTTTTAACTGTGGGCTTTAGGACCTACATTTGTTTACAGAAAATTTGTGTACAACAGCACAATTTTATTTAAAGTCTACATTTTTTTTAAAAGATTTATCTTCAAATCACTATTTTCAGATATCTTGTCAGACATTTTCATAATAAAACGAACTCTAACCTATGTTGTTTCCCATTCAATAAGGCTAGAACTGCTTGGTTCTTTATAGAAATAATATGATAGCTAAATGCCTTTCAAGCCAACCACTATTCGGATTAAAAGTAAACTAGAAATATAAAATTCCCACAAAAACTAGGTACAACTTTCAAATGCAAATTTTTGCAATTAATACAGGATCTTTAGTAAAGAACTTAAGGTAGCTTTATTTGATTGTATTGAGTATAATTTTTATTATTTGTATGATGATACCACCATACTTTAACTATCTTAGGAAAGACCAAGGATGCAGTAAAAATCTGCTAAACTATTTTGTGCGCTTTTAAACCATACATAGAAGCTCACACATATATACAGAGAAGTCTTCTATAAATTAAATACTATGAACAAAAAGTATTTTTAAAGACCTGTGCATAAAATAAAGCTCATCATATGAATACAAAATAAAATTTGACGTGTGTGTGTGTATAGTTAAAACTGCAAAGTTCTTCTCAACCTTTTGATTTAACAAAAAGACCTGCGATAGCATAGCACTCTATGAGGCCTGTTTGTATAACAAAATGTCACTGCTAGCTACAGTGGCAAGATATGCAAGCCCTTTTCAACTTTTGATACAACAAAATAAAATGTCTGCTATCTTCATTACTCTAACATTAATTATTTACTAAGAATTTCAGAATCCTATTATAAAATTAAATAAATTTCAGAACAAAAATCAAATTAGTTGGGTTTTTTCATCACATCTTTAAGGGTTCCTACACAAACTTATGAACTTTTTTCCAGGACATTTCTAGGACTTTTTAAGGATTTCCTGAAAATCTTCCAGGACAAGTGTATAAAGTAATCATGACAAAATACATATAATTACATATTTTCTTTTATTATAAGAAAATATACATTTTTTCATGTAGTCTCCCAACTCCCCTATATCTGCACCTTTCCACACGTTTTGTTATTTTTTAATGTATTCCATGAGACAATGAGTTATTCAAATAATTTAAATATAACATAAGCTCATTTGCAAATAACCTTTGGTGAACTGTGGGTTTATCCTTTCACAGTGATGAAATGAATTAACAGCTGGGGGTTGGATGTTTTGTATGTTCTAGAGTTGTTATTTTTATAAGCTGTATGCAAAAGTAATCAGTCAGTTTAGAAAGTGCACGTTAAATACCTCAAATAAAAAAATCACTTGCAAATAGTAATTAGTATGTTTTAATTACCTTTATTTCTAAGTTACAAGTATAACAAAGGTTATATAGTTTTTACAATAATATAGAAAAATACAAAGGTACAAAAAATAAACAAGTTTATACAAGTTAACAAAATCACCGTCTTGTAATTACAAATGAACTGAAAAATACAATTAGAAAACCTGGAATATTTATAATAGAAACTTATTTTTTTACCATTATTATCTTTAACTTTTCCAATTATAGTCATCTATTAATATTTAGCACTGCCTCTTACTACATGTTTGAGTTATACGCTTTAAGTACTAATTACGCTAATGGATCAGGAATTGGGAAGGTTGAATTAGAGGAAGTGAACCCGCATTTGTGTGGAGGGGGAGTGGAAAACCATTTAGGAAAAGCCTGGGGGTAGTTCACCTGACCGAGATTCGAACCTCGATCTCCCCGTCCTCTGCGGTTGAGCTCAACACGACAAGCGCGTTAGCCAACTACGCCACCGAGGCGGGTCATATAAAGTCATCTAGTTTTACAATATTACAAAATACAAAAGAGCAAACTATGAAAATACAAATTGTAGCTGAATGGAACTCCAGAAGAACAATAAGTTAGTAGTATAAACCTTAGGGAAAATATTGATGGTTCAGAATCACTACACAGTAAAATAAACTTATACATTTACTGTTCATAGTGTCTATGATAGTTTATGTTATGTAAATTACAAAACCAAAATAAGATTAATGAAAATGTCAATAATACAACCTAGTTTTATATTAATGAATGATTCAGTAGATTGATAAAAAATTTAAAGGGATTCAGACACCTTATGAATTTCCTAAGATATCTTGGAGGTTTTGTCTACTGACTAACTTTTTTCCTGTAAGCATTTGACTTGGCTAAAAGAGTAAAATCATACTTATTTTCAGATAGGAAGACCATATTATCAGCTTCATGCAACAAAATGTTCATTGATTTCTCAAGGCTGGCCTTTTTCTTCTTCAGCTCATCCACAGACTCTTTTACCCATTGTCTCTTTAAATACTTCTCCTCACTGGCTTGTTTACTTCTTTAGATGGGTTGAAAATAATTAGTCAAAACGTTCGCTTTTCCCGTCAAATTCTACAAATGCTGGATAGTTTGGTTTAATTTCCTTAAGAAAAAGTTTATTCTTGAGTAAAGCTGAATCACACTAACTTGAAATCAAAAGATTTTTGTTTGAAAGCTCTTGAAGCAAATGAGTAATTTAGTTGTTTCATCCTCATCAGATAGCATAGATCTCGGATCAAGGCATCTGGCCATTCTAACTACTGGATATTTCAAGGTATTTTCACTTGAATCTTCTTAACCAAAGTCTTCAGAAACTCTAAGCACTCCTGTTTAAAGATCAACAAATATTTTCACTCACTTTATCTTCCTTCAAACACGGCTTCAAGATATCCGAGGTTACAAATCCAATGCAAACTTCTTTTGTGTACACAAGATTTCCCTTGCTGTCAACATCAAGTTTAACTATTTCTACATGGTTTTCAGTTTTATCCAAAACTTCCTTCTTGATGAACATAGACATAAGTCTGTAAATAAGTTCCATTATGTTGAATGCTTGAAAAGGTATAATTGGGGAATCTGTTTGGTAGCACTTTAAGTTATGAGGACAGGGTAATCAGGGTATAGATTCTTTCATTCATCTGAAAAATCTTTAAGCCCTTTCACATTCACATTCGGACCATCCATTTCAATGTGTAGGAGTTTCCTGGAATTCAGGTCTTCACTCCCATGTTTTAATGCCTCCTCTATATTCTTTGCCCTGGAATGCACAGTGAAATCTGATCCCAGGTGCTTTGTAAGAATAAGTTGGGCACCTTCGTGCATAGTGCTTGGCTACTTCACAACAGGGAAAAATCACTGAAAAAAGTTTATTAATGTCTTCAGTAGAATTGAATGATAAATGTTTTTTAACAACATTCAGAGTCCAATAAATCTCGGCTTTCAGCACTGAGTTTCCAAGTAGAACATGATTAGTCACAGTTGCATCACAATTTTTAATATTAGCACTCGAATGAACAAAGCTTGTGAGAGTCTTCAAAGATTTCAGAACTGCCAATGATTTAACATGTTTATTACTTTTCATGTGACTTTTTAGGGCAGAAACTCCCATATTACTGATATCAATTTTCTATTAGTGTCTGCTTTGCAGTCCTCAACCAACTTGCTATACTATGGATTCGATAATCCACTGTATTCTAAAATAACATTTATGTTGCCCACTCAACTGACTTAGATTGTATTCCCTGGAACAATAAGAGAACATTATGTAATTTCCTTTGAACACATAATTAGAAAAATGTTAAATTTTTTACTTAAAATGACAATTATACTTACAGAATTTTAACAATGTAAGCCCTATCAAGCAATGAATATTAAAACAAACAAAAATAGTTGCCTTATATAAAATAAGGAAAAATATAAATAGAATGTAACACTATAATTTGACAATTGGATAATTTGGGCAATCTTCCCTACCTCTGAGCGATACAAAGTAATAAAAAAACGCGGGACATTATATTTAAATTATAAAAATAAAACTTAGCACAAAACTATAGCTACACTACATAGAAACAGTCATAAGTAAATAAACCAATGATATCATGACACTGACCTGTTTTACTTATTTTTTCTTCTGCTTTATTGACCTGTTTAAAAAAGAGAGAGAACAGAATTTCCAGGACAACCTAAAGAATTCCATGAAAATATTGGAAAAATAATAAATTCCATAACATTTCCAGGCCTGGAAGCAATATTTTAAAATTTCAGGTTTTTCAGGACACGCAGGAACCCCGTCTTTGTACCCCTTTGAGTTGTACACAAACTTTAATTATGCTAATGAAGTAGAAATGAAGAGGGCATGATTTTAAAAGAAATGTACCTGCATTTGAGGGAAAGGAGTGTGCAAAACAATTTAGGAAAAATGCCTCAGCACATTCGAATGCGATAGGAACCTTGTTCTCCTCGTCACCAGCATTCGGTCTAACACATGCATGACATATTAGACTAGAGGTGGGCAACATATTGTTCAATGTAACCACAGGTGTGGCACATGAGAAGTGAAGTTTGCCACACCATGTAAAAGTTGAGAAATTAGGTTGATCACTCGAACATTTAAAATTTGGGAGATTGTTGGCATTCAGAATAGATTCCCACATATCTGTGACCAAATAATTCTGGTAAATTTTCAACAAGTGTTCCAGCTTGTGAAGAGAAACCAAAACATCTTCAAGCCGGCGCTGGTGCAAAGACAGAAGAGTGGGCATTTATTTCTTTGGATTAGTAATATCAATTTGGAATGAATCACGTAATAATTTAAATGGCAATTTGAAATCAGATTCAAAATTTTAATCCATTTTACGTAGAGTTACCGATTTACATTGATTATAAGACATTCCTTGCTTTTCTCCAATGAAACGCAGAAAATATCAAGTACAGCTAGCACACGCTGTTAGGAAGAGGTTTATTTTACTGTGCCGATGTTACATCATGCGGTCACTGATGAAGGTAAGGTTAAAATTACATTTTTAAACTTTTCATGGCAGTCACTATTTTATGTGAATCTAGTCATTGACAGCCCATCTTAAAATGGGTATTTTAACCGTCTGCCAATAGCTTGCTTTTGAATTTGCCCCCAAAATATGAAATAGTGGTGGGAAAAGTGTAGGGTTTCCTTTATTTTTTTAATACAAAATAAGTATCTTGTAATCAAATTTTGATTTTCATAAAAATGGCTAATGTGAAGTCAGGCCATTGATATTTGAAAGATAATGATTTGGCTTTGATGGAACAATCTATTCAGTTGCTACACACCCAATATTACAAGGAAAAAAGATGTATTCCCGCATGTTTATTTCTTCAATTTGATTTTTATTAATATGTAAGTGACTACTATTTAAAGCTGGAGAGTGGTGGAGATTACATTATGAGTTACACATCCTGTACTCATCACAAGACATTGTTAAGATAAGCAAGTCGTGTAGATTACGGCGAGCAGGACATATAGCGAGAATGGAAGATTATAGAGCCATGTTCGTGGTATTGACTGGCAGAAACCATTGGGAAGATCTATGCAGATGAGAGGATAACATTAGAATGGACCTGAAAGAGATAGAGTATAGTGAGGAGGATTGGATATAACTAGCTCAAGGTAGGAATAGGTGGTGTACTTTTGTAAATTATGCCATAGAGTAAGTAATTAAGTTTAATGTAGGCCTAGCAAATTTATAAATATTTTATTTTTTTGTTAGTGAAATTTTCTTTTTGCCTCCCAGAAACATAAAAAAAATCCTTATATTTTTCCAGTTTTCCAGGAGTGTGACAACTCTGAAAGTGCCACTCCTAACCCTCTCTCAATATTTGTGTCGAGGGTCAGCCCCTGCAGCTAATCACAAATCCAACAGCTTTGCTGGCCTAATAATCATGTCCCGCCTCAATTAACAGGTTGTAGGTCCCAAGTAATTGTATAGTGTGTACAATGCAACTAGCCATACATTTAAGTAATGAGGCAGGTATGAAGAAGCTATACTTTAGAGTAAATGTACACACATTGGTATGGAGGGAGTGAGAAACTTTTGAAAGAAAAAAAAACTCACTACAACCAATCAGGATTTTAATCTTGATTTCTAGTCTATTGTGAAAGTGACACCTTAGACCATGTGACCAATGAAGTGAATAATTAATTTGTCAATAACTATGTATTGCCCTGGTTTTACTTTGTGTGCACATGCCAGGATAGCTATAATAACTGGTTCAGTAGTTGCATGGTTTGAGTCGCAAGATTAATCCCAATCAACTGTGTATAGATTGAGGTTTTTATATTTTTTTCAGGCAGAGGCAGTACAGTTCCTCTTATTAATGGTTTATTTAACACAAATTAGAAGTGATGCATTAATTGTGGTGGCAACCTTTAGTGAGCAAACCAAGTTCACACTAACTCGTGGAATAATCAGTGAGGTGTTCAGATATTCAATAGTAATACTATTAATACCCTGTTAAAGTTGGTTACAAAAACTCACAACTTCATCAGGTCAACATACAAATATTCACCAACTAATAAGCTGATAAATAGGTCATTTATAGATAACATTTATGGAACAATGAAACTTTTACCAACTAGTAAGTGTAAACTATTAAGTGTACACAGTTGTGTATGTGTGTCTGTTCAGTGTGATCATTATACATGAATGGCTCCTCAAAGAATCAGATTTAACACTATAAATTTGTTGGATTGAAAAAATAGCCAATTTGTTTACAAAGCTAGGATGGCTAAATCTTTTCTTTATGAGCTTTACTTAATTAACAAGGAATAATTTGATTAGCCATGTGTTTGGTCTCAATGCCACTAAGGAAAACCAAAAATATATTTTGTTGGATTATATTGAAAAGGTAATTTTTTTTATTACATTGAGATCTCAATTCTAAATGTTGCTTACTTTTAATATATTGCAGACTAGTAATTTCTCTGTGTGTGATTTATCTGATTTGTAAATTTACCACATACTTGAGCTAATGCCATACATTAATTAATTATTAATGCCATACATTAATTAATTATTAATAAGTCATGGATTTTCTTTTAAGCCTAAATTAAACATCTAAAAACAGTTATTTACAGTGCTGCCCTTGGAAATGTGTATTAAGAATGCTGTGCTAAAATTGAACAAATATTTGCTTATGTTGATCTCTAATTAACATAATTGTCTCTAAAATAATGGGGCATATATGCTACAGTTTAAGTTCAAATTTGGGTAAAGTATATATTGTCCAGATAATGTTGAAATTATACAAAATGTGTGGATAATGTTAAATGAGAGATGATTAAATAATGTTTTTCGAAGTTTGTCCGGTTAGTATTGATATAATCCACCCGCACTTGAATAATGTCAACATTTTTGGGTTGAGGTTAGGTTGATTAGGTTAGGCTAGGTTTGTTTAGTTTAGGTTAGTGGAAAATAAAGAATCAAAATTAGGCATTTTGAATTTTAGTGCATTGTTATGACTCAATTTCAAAAATTAAAATGGTGTTCCAAGATATAATCCATATTCACATGTGCTTGATTTTACAAAGCGTATTCAATGTTATCCAAGTCTTGCTGGCTAATGTTGAGATTGTCCTGATAAGGTCGAAAATGAGATAAATTACTTTCTACTTCCACTGCCCTTGGACAATGTCAACATCTTCAGGCTAATCTCTACATTATCCAGATTTTGCAAACTACCCTTAACATATATACCACATAGGTAGAGTTTGATTGATTTTAATTGACCTGGATCTACTTATTACTTAGGGCCAGTCTCATTGTCAGACTTAGTACACCTCAAGTGCGATGTTTTAAAATACTAAATGCTAGATGACACCTACTTGTAACAGAATGGAATGGGCCAATTTCGCATTCGAGTTCAGGTAGGTGTCGTCTTGTATTTAGTATAGTGCCGCACTGAAGCGAAATAATTCTATGAAACTGGCCCTTAGTGGGTAGTGTTTTTGTCCAGGACCAAGGTGTAATAAGTGTGCAAGTGCATTGATTGGTCAATCAACAGCGTTAGTTCAATTTTTTTTTAAACTGACATAGTCAGCTGCTATCTAATAATTCATTATTTAAGTCTCAATTTACTAAAATTGTGTAATAGCATGGAAATGTAAACATGTTTTCGTTAATAAATTAAAATTCATTAATTAAAGTATAGTTTATACCTATATTAGTGGGGTATAACATAAAGATACAATCAAAGAAAATATTTTTGGATTATTTGTGATGATCCTTCCCATAATTAAGATTTTTTTACTAGTTGTATATCCTATTGAAGAAATGTCTTGAAAGCTATTATCTAAAGTTGTATATATTTATAATATTCTAACCAGATTAAAGGCTGACATTAAGGCTAGCGTGTCTGTCATTTGTTATCCCTCTTAGTCCTATTTCAGCAGATAGGCTAAGCTAGCAAGGAAAACTTGGATAACCTGGAATAGTCAGCGAATTTTAAAGCTGAGAAAATAATCAGGGAAAAGTCAGAGAATTTAACTACGAAACAGGAAAAATTTGGCATTATTTAGATTAAATCAAAACAATATAAACTTCAATAGTATAATTAGTTAGCTTCTTTTCAAAATATTAAATGGCTAGTGAGTTCAAGTAAACTAGTACTCAACCTTGGGCATATTGTGTTGCTTTGATTCTCTCCCCCTTAACCAAGGTTCATATTATATTCACACCTGTATCTATTTATAACTGGCTACCATAGATTATAAAATATATAATTATTTTTTTAACTTAGAGAAAGTCATACCAAATTTTAGTTTCAAAATAAAACTTTTAGTTCTATGAGTAGGGAAACAGCCAAATACAGTTTGTATGATACACCAACTACCGTCATTTCATCTGGTTCACCATGTTAATTTATGAAGAGAACATGGCCTTTATGAAGCTCTCATTAAAAAGCATTTTTAAGTGAACCAAAACTGCTGATTTCACAAAAAAAAAGTGAACATTCAAAGGGCTATTTACATAAGTTTGTGTTTCAATAATGCAAAAATGGCTAATAAAACAAATAATTAAAAACAAATTGTCAGTTGAAGTTTTTTTACAGAAAAAAAATTACAATGATTCAACAAATGGCTATGCAGATCATATGGTTTGATGAAATACATGAGAGAATATCTGGTGACTTTCATTAACTGTCGGTTATCACCACTCCTTCACTGGATTGACTGACTATCCATGTTACCCCTCACTCGAGTTGTTGGCATTCAGCAGGTGAGCAGGTCTACATTTTTTTCCGTTTTTTTGGCCCATATAGAACGTTTGTGTAACACACAAGTAATCAAACTTTCAATATCAACCAAATTTTCTCTTGAAGAACACATCTGTCAGCACTAACAACTAAGAAAAGAAGTAAATGATCATTCCGGTAAACTTGACGGTGCTGAGTATTAGCGCGAACCTGCTTTCACTATGAACGGTCCCATTTTTAAACACACACTCATTGATGACGCAAATTAGCGCCAATCATCGATCATCGCTGGTAAGCGAGGAAACATGCTTTCTTTCTGTACATGCCTTAAGACAAATGATTCTGATACGTTGATGGTGTCAAGTGAAAGAAGACAACTTTAATTGTTATTTAATCTAAAAAATATAACCAATATGGGCTGTAAACTAAAGGTGTGAACATTTTAAACATAGATAAATTATTGCATATAACTAGTTGTACTAATTAACGAACATGTGTGCGCACCTGCATAGGAATCTCACAATCCAGGCATCACTTTTGAAATATACCGAGTTGCTGGTAACAAGGAGGTTGAGGCTTGAATTTCAGCTAGGTACACTATGTATGATAATGAATCCCCTTCCATTTTTGTACTATTGCAAGTGCATTTTTTTCAGCTGTACCTTCATTTATACCCATTTAAAATCAAGCTGTTACTAACAATCTTAATTCTTTTTGTTTGTTTGAGTTATACACATATGTACCAATTACATTAATGTGTTGGGGATGACAAAGATTGAATTTTAAGGGAAGTGTACCAGTATTTGTGTGTAGGGAAAGTGGAAAACCATTT
>CABFOV010000226.1:0-31549 GCA_902141375.1 Timema poppense
CTGAAGCTTCTAAGGATTATTGCAACCGTTATAATGGAGTGTGATATATTTACTGCCAGCAAGGACCCCCCAAAAAACATAACGGACCTTTGCTGCAAAAGACACCCTCTGGGTTTGTTCTTCCGGCCGTTTGTTATGCCTTGTTATTACTCCCCTTACTTCATCCCCTTCTATTCGGATATCTCTTATTTTATCGTGGTTTTGTTTCACATTTCTCACCCATCCGGCCGCTCTTATTTTCGCTAAACTTTTTGCGTTTCCGTTTTATAATTCATTTTATTAAAAAAAAACAACCTCCACAGTAACCGTTTTATATCTATCCTGGTGTGGAAACGAAATATTTATAACGTTTTCTACCCGAACAGATCATAACAGGGTTTTCACGAGACTCGCGCTGGCTGCCACGTGAACTATGGCGTCAAGCTCGAAACAGTGGTGTCTGGGTTCGAATCTCAGCTGGGTACACTAAGGGTGTTTGTTTTTGTTTCCTGCTATCCATTCATACAAATGTGGGTACATTCAATACACATTTTATCTACATTATCTCTATCCCATTAGTATAATTAATAAGTATGAGTAGTCTTTTAAGCTGAACAAGAAATAAGACGCATTGGAAATAAAACCATATAATTATTATGTTGTCCGCTTATGAGGTATATTATAAAAACAATGTCTGACCTTTATTGCTATCATAGTAAAAAAAACTCATTTTGTTAGCAAATGCATGTTGTCATGACAGTAAAAATAGCATTGTTTTCAGCCAATTGTAATGACAGTTAAAATAGCAATGTTTTCAGCCAACTGTAACGACAGTTAAAATAGTAATGTTTTCAGCCAATTGTAATGATAGTTAAAATAGCAATATTTTCAGTCAATTGTAATGACAGTTAAAATAGAAATGTTTTCAGCCATTTGTAATGACAGTTAAAATAGCAAAGTTTTCAGCCAATTTTAATGACATTTAAAATAGAAATGTTTTCAGCCATTTGTCATGAGAGTAAAAATAGCAATATTTTAAACCATTTAGTTTACTCTTGACAACACAAAATTCATCGATGTTTTCAGCCAGTTAGTGTTGTCATGACAACAATAACACTCATCTTGTCAGCCAGTTGGTGTTTCCTTGGCGGACTGACTTGACTATAACAATGATACCAAAGGCTGTACTAGACTAAGCTTGTTTGAAGCCGTGTGCCGTGAGATTATCTTCTCTCCAAAAAGTCCACGTCAGCCTTATAAACGAATCAAGCAACAGACACAAAAGGGTGCAACTCCCGCTGATTACAGCCATCCTTTTAAGGTTTAATTTGTAGGGGCGTAATTTCGTTAACACAGTTTATCACGGCACTCTATTTTCACGCCTTTGCCCCTGACGTTCTCTCGTTTTAGTCGTGTCGAGTAAATGCATAAATTGCAGGGGTGGGAGAAGAAATGGAGCAAGGGGAATACCCGACGTTAGTATTCCTGCATTGGCTCTATACTGAGACCTTACTTGTCTTTTAGTGACCTGGTGGTCGAGGGGTAAGGTGTCAGACCTCTGTGCTGATGGTTGGGGTTCAATCCTCGGTCCTATCTGATTACCAAACCTTTCCTTCACCTCTGACAAGACGTGTATTAATCACAACTTGTGAATGTGTGGAATGCCGGGCCTCCACCGTGGTTCGGATCCCACGTTAAACTGTAGGTCCTCCATTTCATCACACAATCACCCTACCACTACATATTAGCGTAAGTGCGTATAACCCGAACGGGTAGTAAGACGCGGTGCTAATAATAATAATAATAATAATAATAATACTTATCTTTTTGTGACCTAACCACATTTGATAGAACCTTCATCCCCTGAGTGAGATATTTCAGCCTCATTTTCTGTCCGGGTGTTATTTTTAAATTTAAAGAATATAATATTTAGATGACGTTACAGCCGTACTAAACTATAGTACAGTGGCCACATGACTTCTTTGGTGCTGACTGACAGCTCACAGCTGACCTATGACAGTCAACATTTAGGTATATACCTGAATTTTGACTGTCAAAAGTGACAGCTTCTAAACATATGTTTTTGCAGATCATATAGGTTCGGCGTAGGGATACATAATTTGGTTTAGTAACTTTTCAAAGCTGTCAGTCAGCACCAAAGAAGCCATGTGGCTACTGTAGCTTGGTTATTTAATCCATCGGGATGTGTGCATTCGTGCAGTTGTCATCGTACTATTGGCAGCGTAAAACCCTCCTGAGTCGAGGGTGGCTGCGTCGTCTGAGAGCGCGTGATCTTGATTGATCACACATTTGCAGACCGTCGATTTTCACACGTCTATCACAGACTTTGCCTTAAAATACAAGTGAGGAATGGCCCTGGTCATGGGATGACTCCTGGATAGCTCAATAGTTAGAGCATTAGCGTACTAAGTCATAGGTCCCTGGATCGATCCCCTTATCCGGGTGTTATTTTTCAATTTAAAGAACACCATAACTCGACAGTGGGGCAATAGGTTGGTTTGATGGGTCATCTATCACCCTGACCTAAATAAACCAAACTTTGTGAAATAACTGGCCTTCATCAAGATTCACTGGGTTATATTAGTTTTTTTTAACAGTTAAATCGAAGCCTTGGGATAGTTATTTTTAGAATATAAATCGTGATGGGCTAGTGCCTGATCGTTGGACCATTCCTCGATGGCTGTGGAGTTAGCAATACACCCCGCGACTCAAGTCAAAAAGGGAAATCGTGTTTTTTTTTCGGTCAAATAGTACAAATGAAGATGTCTTATCCGACTCGCGTTTTCTCAGTCAACCAGTATGGGGTTAAGTTAATAATCCTTTCTTGCGATTTAACAGCTACGAGACGACAGGCATACCAACTCAGGATTCTATTATAGATTATATAAAAGTAATAATGGTAGTTATATTAATATTTACGTTGTCCGTACCGGCCTAGGGTTCCTGTTTACTATTATTATTATTATTATTATTGTCACCGCGTCTTACTACCCGTTCGGGTTATAGGCACTTACGCTAATGTGTAATGGTAGGGTGATTGTGAGATGAAATGAAGGACCTACATCTTAAAGTGGGATCCGAACCACGGCGGAGGCCTGGCATTCCACACATTCACAAGATGTCTTGTCAGAGGTGAAGGAAGGATTTGGAAATCAGATAGATCTATGCCGGGACCGAGGATTGAACCCCGGCCGCCAGCACAGAAGTCTGACACCTTAACCCTAGACCACCAGGACGTGGAATAATTACAGTCCTAACCCAGATTTGGTGATTAACAAAAAAATATATATATTTCGATAAACGAACTTCCTGACTGCTCGGTGACTACAAAACGAGTATCCTCACCTTCGTCTTCCAATGGGGTTGTTGACGAAGACTTTGCTTCTAGAACATTTGGTTAACGTGTTGCATTCGTCCCTCTTCTCCCCCCACTTGTCCTTCGAGAAGATTTTGCCCGGGTGGCCGATATAGATATTCAGAAGGATGTTGCACCACCTAGATAATAATATAATTATAATGTAAATTGGGTAAATATTGAATATTAATACGTTGGCTTATACGTGACCATCTCTATTATTTTATCAAAAGGGATGTTTGAAGTACAATCAACCAACGATGTAAAGAAATTAGTATTGAATGGTTTCAAGCGAAAAGTCGCAAATAAGCTGCGTGTGGAAGCTCATTCTTGAGATTGAGAAGGTTGAGACGTAATCACAACTTTGTGTGTGTGTGCGTACGCAATCCTTGTGTATTTTAGCTCTAGTTTTTTTTCATACTTTTGTATTTTTTTATATATATTATTTTGTTATACTTCATTTTAATTGTACTGGTTAAGTGTAAGAAAAGGCAGTAGCCTTAACTTCGCCACTAAAGTCTATTATTATTATTATTATTACAATCGTTACATGATCTTAAAACGTGACCCACAATTAAGTATTTCAATAAAACAACTAAATTTATGAATGTTAAAATTCATTTAATATGCAATGATAATCTTATCATAAACTTCGGTTGGATATTCAACTACCTGGTGCCCCAAAACTATACAATAGCATCTAGTGCCTGCTAATAAATAACACACGGATATTAAGTTGAATCAATAAGTATATTGAGCCGGTTAGGATCAGAACTCGTGATCCGGCGAGAACATGCCACCTGCGGTTGAAAGGTATAAGGTCAATGATTCATACATGGTTCGGAGCACTTGTAACGGATGGACGGTGGACGCCAAAGATAGGAGCACCGTGCTTACAGGACCTTCGGGTTGACGGTGGGAAAGCGCAACACTAGTTGGACGTCTTGAACTGCACCATCATCGCCTTCAAAACCTCCAAGTCAATGTTAGTCAAGTGCAATACTAGTTGGACGTCTTGAACCGCACCATCATCACCTACAAAACCTCCAGGTCAATGTTAGTCAAGCGCAACACTAGATGGACGTCTTGAACCGCACCATCATCACCTACAAAACCTCCAGGTCAATGTTAGTCAAGCGCAATACTAGTTGGACGTCTTGAACCGCACCATCATCACCTACAAAACCTCCAGGTCAATGTTAGTCAAGTGCAACACTAGTTGGACGTCTTGAACCGCACCATCATCACCTACAAAACCTCCAGGTCAGTGTTAGAAAAGTGCAATACTAGTTGGACGTCTTGAACCGCACCACCATCGCCCGCTGGTAGTAGGCCTACTTTTAATAATTACTTGCTGAAACATTAATGTATTGTTGCAGCAATATTCGTATCAAAACCTTCTCGTTTGCAGGGAGATGAAGGAGACAGTTTGGTCGTGGTGTAGGGGGTGTTTATGAGGGGCGGAGGGATGTTGTGACACTCCCGAAAGCAACTGGCTCTGAACGCCTTACGATACTGTATCTTCTCCCGGTTCATACTTCACGACGAATACTGCCGCAGTGGTTTTTTTGCAGCCCTCCCTCCTCCCTTGCTATCCCCACAAAACCGCAAACTGTGTTCCAGTTTCTTCTGCCTCCTCTGTTCGAGCTGCTGCTCTGGGACATCGCTGTGGTGGCCCCCTCCCCCTCCCCCCCCCCCTAGCTACAGATGTCACCGACAAATGTACACGGTTTAAATGTTACCCAGTTCACTCTCCTCTCACCTAATTTTTTTAAGCGGAAAAGGAAAGGGGTAGGATGACAAGATGAATAATAACCCTACCCCCTCTACTCTCTTATTTCTACCGACATAATGGCTAACAGCGGATTATCCGGACGCGAGATTAAAGAGGAATTTTTCACCACAAGTTTATAACTTTGTTATAAAATGTATCTGCAAGTTTCAGTGGGTATTCTCTCGATCCA
This sequence comes from Timema poppense, assembly GCA_902141375.1. Lineage (NCBI taxonomy): Eukaryota > Metazoa > Arthropoda > Insecta > Phasmatodea > Timematidae > Timema > Timema poppense. The sequence goes on from CABFOV010000226.1 coordinate 5,320, forward strand.
GGAGTCCAGTGGTTAGTGAAGCGTCGACTACTGAGATATCCTTGATATTACCACCGACACTGAGGGTTTCGTGGTCTACGATGTTTGGCTCACAATAGACTGGAGCTTCCCGGGGTCTTTGTGCACACTTTTCGTACAAATGACTCTGCTGGTTAAAATATTATTAAAATCCTAGCCTCCTCTCTATTGTTGTTTAGTGAGGAATCCCTATTATCTCCGTTACGATTACGACCATCAAGATAAAGCTATCCGCTTCGGTAGTTGCGTGGTAGTTATTTTCAATCCGTGGTACGTGGCGTATTCATTAGATATACGATATATTAGTGGTGTCCTTTTTTTTTTATTTGTTCCAAGTAAACCTAATTTGAACTTAATATAACAAAAAACATGTTTTTTAAACAAAGCTCAGCGTAGCGTTCTTATTATATATTACTAGCAATATTTTCTATACACGAGTATTTTCAGTGTCAACAATATTTAACAATCTACTGTGGAGTGGTATCTTCTTCACACCAAAGTGCCAATGCTACTGAAAGATCCGCTATGAAGTGATCTATTCTTCACACAAAAGTGCCAATACTACTGAAATATCCGCTATGAAGTGATCTATTCTTCACACAAAAGTGCCAATACTACTGAAAGATCCGCTATGAAGTGATCTATTCTTCACACAAGTGCCAATGCTATTGAAATATTCACTGTAGAATTATTTCTTCATAATATTCAAAATCACTCCATTTCGACTTTCCTTTCCACTTAAATGTGAGTGCACAGACCACGCTCCTATTCGATGCACCGAGGTATGAGCGGGCCTTAAGGTAGGAGCTAAGGGCACAGTCTTTGCAGTTTTTATATCAAAACTTTTTCTGGCCAAAATAAATCAAATATTTCTTCAGTAGAAACAGAGAGTTTAATCATCTTCACTTGGCGATCTCGATAGTTCTTGAATATTTGTCAAGTGTGTCCTGGAATTTAATGACATTTCTTCTTAATTTAAAAAGTTTATCATAAAATGCTTATTTTATGAAGACAAATATTCGACAACATGTTAATATCACCATGTGAAGAAATTTAACCTGCTATGTCCATACTGAAGCAATATGTTATTTATTTTGGAGGAAAAAATGTTTTGACAAAAACGCATTATATACATCCCCACCTTAAGGCAAGCTGCACCACTGATTTATAAACTACAGTAGTTATTTCATATTACTTGAAATTAAATAACCCTATTTATCGAGTCAAATTTATATCTCTGAAGGCACTGGGCCTGTACAAAATTGGATACATTCAACATTAAACCAATAATTTTTTTATTTACAACATTTTTGCCTTTTATATTATAAGGTTTTCTTTAATAAAATTAGGTGACCTGGTAGTATAGGGGTAAGGTGTCAGACTTCTGTGCTGGCGGCCGGGGTTCAATCCTCGGTCCCGGCACAGATTTATCTGATTACCAAACCCTTCCTTCACCTCTGACAATACCTCTTGTGAATGTGGGGAATGCCAGGTTTCCACCGTGGTTCGGATTCCACGTTAAACTGTAGGTCCTCCATTTCATCTCACAATCACCCTACCATTACACATTAGCGTAAGTGCGTATAACCCGAACAGGTAGTAAGACGCGGTGCTAATAATAATTTAACAAATGTAACCATTAAAAATTATTGTTAGAGATATTAGTAACTAAAGAAATTCGCACCCCAACGAGAAAGTGACACAATTCAAAAATGGTCGATAATGAGCTAAACGAAAAACCGCGGGAAGATTCACCAATTTGGTATCCACCTTTATAAACGACACATCTGTTGTTACAAATTTGACCGCTAGACAGTAGGTGAGTCACTTCTTTTCTTGATCCGATTTAACACTCATTAAACCATGAACAGTGTCACTTTAGAGTTTGAATACTTAAGGCTATGTTTGTTGAAGAAGAAAAATTACATTATTTTGACAAAAATAGTTAGACGAATACAACTAAAATGAGCAAGAAAAGTGACACAACTATTAATAAGAAAACCACAAATAAGAAATACTTTAAATTGAGCAAGGAAGGCGATTCAACTTAAAGTGATTAGTTTGATTAGATTTGTGACGTCACCATGATAGCAAGAAATTATCTCCTTTTTATTATCTTTTATATGAATAAAATGAAGTTTATCTGTCTGTCTGTCTGTCTGTCTGTCTGTCTGTCTGTCAAGAGCGTTGCACGATATTTACCGTACGCAAAGGACTGAAATTTTAAAATTAGTAGCCCATGTGCACAAACATATGCACCCTCCAAGCTAGAATTTTAAAATTTGGATTAGATTTTTTCAAATTAATTAAAAAATGAGTCGTAATAAATAAAATGAAAAGATGTGTTTCCTTCTAAATCAAAGAAAAGCGCAATCCATTGCATGGTTACCACAGGCAAGGCCGGGTACTTATGATATTATTTTATAAAAGTAAGCCTAAAGTTCCTACTATTACCATAGGTATTAGTCTATAATGTTAAATGACTCTCCGGCATTTTTATACAAGTTATTATTTTTAATTTCTCTCTACACCTATGAAACAAATCAAATTGTTTTCGCAATGCCGTCTGTCCGTCTGTCTATACCTTGGTCTAGAACCGAAACTATTTTACATATTGAGCTATAACTTGATATCAGGGCTTTCATAAGGTTCCCCCGGGTTTTTNTAACCCTAAATTTAAGGGTAGTTTACTGAAGGGCAAAAATAAAAAAAAATAAATTTTCTCGAAATTCACTCAATCAATTTTGATTAAATTTTATATCTAGACACTGTTTATTATTATAAACACGATGGCGATTCTCATTTACTTATGCAAATTTCTCGGAGGGTACTTTACTTAGAGGCAATTTTACAATTTTGATCATTTATCTATAACTATTTGAGATACGAAATAAATTATCATTGTAAATTGTAATACTATTAAAGATATAAATATTTTTTTGTCTGTTTTTATAAAACCAATGGTTTCTGGGCTATAAACAAATATATACACTTTTTAACTCAGATCTTTGAAAATAAATTTGATTCTTATGCTCTTTGGTGGACAAAGATGTTTCTCTTTTCTCAGTTTTTCTGTAACAGTGTTCCTAGTTTCTAGTGCCATAGTTTAAGTAACATTGTATATTATTTCATTTACGATCTTTGTTGTAGTGTTTCTACAACAATGTATACACCTACTGTTTCGTTTTACAAATCTTACAAGTTTTTAGTAAATGTCTATTTTAAGATAAAAACGAGAGAGAGTCTGTGTGGTGTGCTATACCATTTTTTAATTTTTTTTTCTCTCCTGTTTTTTACTTTTTTTTGTCGTACTTTTCTCACTGTGATGCGATATTGTCATCACAATAAATTATATATTTTTAAAACACACAAAATATTCTCAAATATTTTTTCTCAAGGTTCGAATGAACCTTGGGACGTTAACCCCTGTCATCTTCCCTTAAATCCAGGCCCGCCTTATTAAAATATGCTTCTAGTAAAATGGCAATGAACGATTTATTCAAACCTCTTCATCAAGCCTCAGTGAGGTGTTGGTAAAAACTAAACGGTATAACATAGTGCTATATACGTTCTCATACATTTTATAACATTTTCAAAAGCCTGCCGTCAGTAATTTATCCTCAAATGCTTTTTTTTATCTGAAAAACAAGTATATGGTTTTATTTACTATATAAAATATTCCCCAGATACTAATTTTGAACAAAATTGGTCAAACCATTTTCGAAAAAATTCAAATATACAAAACTCAGCAATCTCTAAATTATATTTGAATTTTAAAAAATAACAAGTATAAAAGTAAATATTAATGTAATTTAAAATATTCCCTAGAAATTCATTCCTAACAAAATGTTTAGATCAATTTTCAAAATAGTTCCATATTAAAAAAAAATCAGTCATTAGTAAACTACCCTTAATTTTAAAGCTAGAATCAAAATCATGATTTTGCCTCGTGCTATGGGCGTATACCATCTAAATATCAAGTTTGAAAGGTATTGGCATAAAGATTTGTTAAAATAACTTTTTTTGAATTTGGGTACATATTAAATCTCAAGATCCAGTTTAATCTCGAGATAGTGTTTTTTCTTCATAATTTCAATAATTTATCTATACGATAAAGTAGTAACAAAATAAAAATTGAATAGGATTGTAGGTAATGTCACTTCAACATATGCGTCAACATACTTTGTACACACATAAAAACATATTTACATAAAAATATTATTTGTCTGAAAATAAATAAATATAAGGCACCCGATTTTATGACTTTCGACATTTTCCAAGTGATTGCATTCATCGTGAACGCACGTCAACAAAATGATGCGTAGCTTCAAGCAAAGCAGATAAAGCTGGGAGGGCTCTAGAAATATTCCACGAGGACGAATAGTACAACAATAAATGAGAATATTCTCCGTCTCTTTCTTCCTTCTCTTCCTCACTACGCCATCTTTACACTAGGAGACGGAGGGAAGAGAAAGGAGCAGAATGCAATAAGATTTCCACCCCGACGAACAGCGGCTTTAATCTCCATGGGAGTATTCTCGGCGACTGCCGCATCATCTTGAAGAGTGGGTGAATGAGAGACTGGAATTATAGACTTGAGATCTGATTCCGTACCTCTTTGGAGATATCTCTCTGCTAGCGAGTACTCTCAGGCCGCCATGTTGGACCACCTCACGATATTATTACCATACTACTAACGGACCAATATTAATACTTCTTTTTGTGCATTTAGTTTTAATAATATTATTATTATTATTAGCACCGCGTCTTACTACCCATTCGGGCTATACGCACTTACTCTAATGTGTAATGGTAGGGTGATTGTGAGATGAAATGGAGGACCTACATTTTAACGTGGGATCCGAACCACGGTGGAGGCCGAGCATTCCCCACATTCACAAGATGTCTTGTCAGAGGTGAAGGAAGGGTTTGGTAATAAGATAAATCTGTGCCGGGACCGGTTTTCGATATAGAGGAAAGACAAAATGTTTAAAGCCTCAAAACAAAAGTGTAGGCTAGTTGCATCACACCTGAGTCTTTATGCTTAAACTATTCCGGGTGAAAAAGCAGGTAAACTAGATTTATGCGGGAGTCAAAGTTCACTATAACTGCGGTTCCAAACGCTAATCCTCTACCTACATTTAGTGCCTATAATAATACATAACTCACTTCGACGGCCGTATGGTCTAACGCGCTACTCTTTCAGTAGACTAGACTGCCGATGACGGAAGATGGAAGCTTGTTTATCGGTCGGGTGTACTGAGGGTGGTTTTTCAAAAATCATTTTCCATTTTCCCACCATGAAAATGAGGGTAAACTTCTTATAAATGTAACCTTCATAATCCCTAAAACCATTAGTCTAACTAGCACATAAGCGAATAACGTGAACGGGTAATAAGACGTGGTGCTAAATAAAAATAAAACATAGTTGTAGTGTCAATTTTGAATATTTCTACCAGGTTTTTGAGAGCTTTATTATGTTAAGTTCATCTGGTTTCAGAATGATCAATATTGCTATCCATAAGTTTTCCCGGTCGTACCTCCAAAATGACTCCATGGAAGTAGCCATTCTTATAGTTTAATTCACTGGTTCCGGGTCAAAGAATAAACTCAATTTGTAATAGAACCTACTTTAGTTTATTGAATTTGGTTTATTTGCTATTATTTTATTAACTAACATTCCCACCCCTCTTCAAATGCTAGTTTCACCGTACCTCCAAAATGACCTCGCCAAAGTACCCTCCCCTACTAGTTACTCTATCTACCCCGGTATGGAAGAGCCAACGACGCAATCTCAATTCAAGAGCGGAGAATTCTCTGCAACGGATTTACTTTCTTTAACTATTACTAATAATTCTATTCAGTTAAAAGGATGGAATTTGAGCAAGATCTACCCTAAGTATGATCTCCTTCCATGGCCCAAACAAACGCAAAATGGGGTATTGGAGCTTGACAGAGAAAGAGGATAAGAGGGGAGAGATATAAAGTCAGGGTGAAAGTTAAATGAGAAACAAGAACCTCCTAATCTCTCTTTTGCATGTTGACTCCATAATCCGATGTGATAAGGATTAATATTAATACGTTTTATTAATAACCGCGTTTCGCTGTCTGTTCAGGTTATATGATAATTGTTCTAAAGGATTAGGGATGAGGTAGAAATCATTTTAAGAGGTAATATATCCGCATTTGCGTGGAAGGAGAATGGAAAACCATTTAGGGAACCCACCCTTAGTAGACCCTACCGGGGTTTGAAACCCGTTAATCCCGTCATCAGTAAGTCAGTCTAACACGAGAGTAACGCCTTAGACCATTCGGCCACTGAAGTGGGATAGCTGTGATAAAAAAGGACAAAAACTAAATGACTCAATTATTTATGTAATTAATAATTAATTACTGTACTATGTTTATGTGAAATTCTTTCTCTTACAGTTCAACTTCTTAGTATTAAAAGAAAAGAAAAATGAAACATCGATACATTTAATAAAATGTAGCAAGAAGAATTTTAATAGTTTTTTTTCTGTTGTAGATTTTGTTCTATTAACGTCTATTACCCGAATAACTTGTCGTTTGGTCTAATGCGTCTCTTTCACTATAAACGGGACTGCTGATGAAGGGAGGTCGGGGATAGAATCTCGGTCGAGTGTACTGATAGGGCTTTTGTGATTAATACTTTCTCCCTCTACGTAGATGCGGGTACATTTTATCTAGTGTTTACCTGACTCATCTCTTACTCATCTAATGTTTACCTTACTCATCTCTTACAATCTTAATTTTTACCTTAATCATCTCTTACTATCTTAATGTTTACCTTTCTCATCTCTTACTATCTTAATGTTTACCTTACTCATCTCTTACTATCTTAATGTTTACCTTTCTCATCTCTTACTATCTTAATGTTTACCTTTCTCATCTCTTACTATCTTAATGTTTACCTTTCTCATCTCTTACTATCTTAATGTTTACCTTTCTCATCTCTTACTATCTTAATGTTTACCTTTCTCATCTCTTACTCATCTAATGTTTACCTTTCTCATCTCTTACTATCTTAATGTTTACCTTTCTCATCTCTTACTATATTAATGTTTACCTTTCTCATCTCTTACCCACTAGCGTAATTAAAATATATGCGTAAAACCTGAACGATTGTTAAGACGTGGTACAAAAAAGGTATTGGCCCAAGACAAAGTGCCATTAGGTTAGTTGGGCCACGATCACTGGCTGGGAGGATTATCGTCATAGCTTAGTTGGGCCACGATCACTGACCAAGAGGATTATCGTCATAACTTAGTTGGGTCACGATCACTGACCAGGAGGATTATCGTCATAGCTTAGTTGCACCACGATCACTGATCAGGAGCATTATCATCATAGCTTAGTTGGGTCACGATCACTGACCAGGAGGATTATCGTCATAGCTTAGTTGCACCACGATTACTGACCAGGAGCATTATCATCATAGCTTAGTTGGGTCACGATCACTGACCAAGAGGATTATCGTCATAGCTTAGTTGGGCCACGATCACTGACCAAGAGGATTATCGTCATAGCTTAGTTGGGTCACGATCACTGACCAAGAGGATTATCGTCATAGCTTAGTTGGGTCACGATCACTGACCAAGAGGATTATCATCATAGATTAGTTGGGTCACGATCACTGACCAGGAGCATTATCATCATAGCTTAGTTGGGCCATGATCACTGGCTGGGAGGATTATTGTCATAGCTTAGTTGGATCACGATCACTGACCAGGAGGATTAATTTCATAGCTTAGTTGGGTCACGATCACTGGCCGGGAGGATTATTGTCATAGTTCAGTTAGGCCAGGATAACTGACCAGGAGGATTATCGTCATAGCTTAGTTGGGCCATGATCACTTCCTGGGAGGATTATTGTCATAGCTTAGTTGGGCCACGATCACGTCCTGGGAGGATTATTGTCATAGCTTAGTTGGGCCACGATCACTGGCTGGGAGGATTATCGACATAGCTCAGTCTGGTCACGATCACTGACCAGGAGGACTATAACAGTTACTAGACCTACAAGACCTACAGGTAAATATGAATTCAGTCCCACCAATCTTTGTGGCCCATATTAGGCTAGGCTTGTTTAGGTTGGGCTAGTCTAGCTTAGTATTTTGTTGTGTCTTTCTATCCACCACTTGCTGTTTTTAGCTCAGCTTGAGAAAACATTTAAAACCATCCTAAATATGGAGCGCCACAACAGCCTGGGCTGAGTTAGTACATCAGTACGCCTTGTTTACAATTCTCGAGAAGGAACTCCTGACCCAACTGTACTGTGGGATTAATTACACCATTTTAGACGTAGCCTATAATAGGTATACATAACCCAACTGTAATACAGCCAGCCGAAATCAATTTATCAACGTGAAACCATAATAACATAAATTACAGTAGCCCCATGGCTTCTTTGATGCTGACTGACAGCTCACAGCTGACTTCTGACACTCAACATTTAGGTGTATACCTAAATTTTGACCATTAGAAGTGACAGATGCTAAACACATGTTTTTGCAGATCATATGGTTCGGCGTAGGGATACATAATTTGACCTGGTAACATTTCAAAGCCGTCAGCTGTCAGTCAGCACCAAATAAGCCATGGAGCTACTGTAGTACAAAAAGCTAATAAAGAAGATTTAAACAGTTTTCAAACTCCGTTCCTCTTCAGATGCTACTTTTTTCGCTTCTTTTTTTACAGATCCAGTTCCGTTCCATCCCATTCACTTCTAGTTTAATTTTTATATCGTATTACAATTTTTCAAGTAACACATATGGTCCAACAAAAACTTATCTTTTCTCTACTTCACATACATTATTATTTCCCCCTGTAGTTTATCTGTTATTTTCGTTAATCTCAATTTAGTCCTGATTTATTGATGTTTTACTCTAGTTGTATTAGAATGTTAATTCAACGTAAAACTTAGTCAATTTATCGCTTCACAAATAATTATATGTATGGAATCTTCTTTGTGGTTATCATTTTGTGGCAAATAAAATAATGAGCACGTAACAAACAACTCTCATTCCCATTCGTGTTTGTTATGTAGACGCCTGTCTATACTACTGCCGAGCAATTTGCTTGACTGCTCTGTACGGTGGCTTGCCTACTGAAACCTTGCAGGTGTTACCGTGAATACATAGTACGAATCGTGTGATTACTTTGTGCCTTTCTACGCGTACACTCATGTTGAAGCATTCATTCCATTAAAGTTGAATAGAGGAACAACTTTACACAATGGTAGCTTTAAACAGGTACTGAATTGAATTGAAAAGCATCCAAATTTTTTGTTTCAAAAGAGTTCTTGGAATTCTCGGGCTACGAAAACGGTTGATTATTCTAATTTTACGTGAAAAACTTAAGGCACTAAAATAGTATAATAGGAATTCTTAATCTCCAGAAACCAAGTGGACTTATAGCGTTCTTGTGTGTAGTTTCCCAAAGTTAGGAGAAAAATACAAATGATAGTACAATTTGTATTGTGGCCCACCCTATTAAATTACATCATTCGATTCACTAAGATCGATTCTTTGTTAATGTATCAGTTACCTTTCATTTAGCGTGAATTTATGTCTTAACTTACTTACGTCCATTACTGTTTCAAGCCTGTGGCCTGAATCATATTTTTTATCCACGCCATATATTTTCCACTACCAGCTAAATAGGCCTGTCGTAGCTTCATATGCCTTATAATTTAACTTAAAACTAGAACAACACAACATCCAGTTCCTGGCCGTTAACACATCACTGTGAAAGGGTAAACCCATATTTCACGAATGATACATTTTTCGGCTATGGTGGGAATCGAACCTGGGAACCTTAGCTCTATAGTCAGACATGCTACCGATTTATATAAATGTCGGATTTAGGTCTTAACTATTAAACAAAAAATATTTGGATTTTTAGACTTTTCATATCTGAACGTTTTAAGTTTTAGACTGTGTTTAAAATTACAAGTCCATGTATGTTTCAAACCGGGGTCTCCCTGGCCACCTCCAATCGAGTACACACAGGGGTCACAATTAAGAGACTGGAATATTACATTTCTAGACTACTTGATTTGAAGAAAATAAATCCAGACTCTTTTATGTGTGTTATTTTCTTTTAAAGTAACCTCGTCCCTGCCCCTTTTAAGGTGGGAACCCGAAAAATTGAGTGTGTTTTCAGTTTTCATATAATTTTTATTTTATTTTAATATAAATCAAATATTGCTTCTACACAAACATAGCGTATAATTTTCTTCACATGGTGATACCAACAGTTCTTAAATAATGTTATGAGCATGGCGGAGTTAGATGACAAACCTTTTAAATGAAAATAAAAATCTCTCGTCAAATTCCGGGACCTCAATTACAGATATTCAAAAACTGTTGCGATCAACGTGTGGAGGTGATAGGGGGGGGGGNGTTATATCCAGTCCAACTCATCACACCCTATGCCTATCTTCAGCTAGTTCGATCTAGTTCACCTCATCACACCCTATTTCTAACTCCAGCTAGTTATATCCAGTCCAACTCATCACACCCTATGCCTATCTTCAGCTAGTTCGATCTAGTTCACCTCATCACACCCTATTTCTAACTCCAGCTAGTTATATCCAGTCCAACTCATCACACCCTATGCCTATCTTCAGCTAGTTCGATCTAGTTCACCTCATCACACCCTATTTCTAACTCCAGCTAGTTATATCCAGTCCAACTCATCACACCCTATGCCTATCTTCAGCTAGTTCGATCTAGTTCACCTCATCACACCCTATTTCTAACTCCAGCTAGTTATATCCAGTCCAACTCATCACACCCTATGCCTATCTTCAGCTAGTTCGATCTAGTTCACCTCATCACACCCTATTTCTAACTCCAGCTAGTTATATCCAGTCCAACTCATCACACCCTATGCCTATCTTCAGCTAGTTCGATCTAGTTCACCTCATCACACCCTATTTCTAACTCCAGCTAGTTATATCCAGTCCAACTCATCACACCCTATGCCTATCTTCAGCTAGTTCGATCTAGTTCACCTCATCACACCCTATTTCTAACTCCAGCTAGTTATATCCAGTCCAACTCATCACACCCTATGCCTATCTTCAGCTAGTTCGATCTAGTTCACCTCATCACACCCTATTTCTAACTCCAGCTAGTTATATCCAGTCCAACTCATCACACCCTATGCCTATCTTCAGCTAGTTCGATCTAGTTCACCTCATCACACCCTATTTCTAACTCCAGCTAGTTATATCCAGTCCAACTCATCACACCCTATGCCTATCTTCAGCTAGTTCGATCTAGTTCACCTCATCACACCCTATTTCTAACTCCAGCTAGTTATATCCAGTCCAACTCATCACACCCTATGCCTATCTTCAGCTAGTTCGATCTAGTTCACCTCATCACACCCTATTTCTAACTCCAGCTAGTTATATCCAGTCCAACTCATCACACCCTATGCCTATCTTCAGCTAGTTCGATCTAGTTCACCTCATCACACCCTATTTCTAACTCCAGCTAGTTATATCCAGTCCAACTCATCACACCCTATGCCTATCTTCAGCTAGTTCGATCTAGTTCACCTCATCACACCCTATTTCTAACTCCAGCTAGTTATATCCAGTCCAACTCATCACACCCTATGCCTATCTTCAGCTAGTTCGATCTAGTTCACCTCATCACACCCTATTTCTAACTCCAGCTAGTTATATCCAGTCCAACTCATCACACCCTATGCCTATCTTCAGCTAGTTCGATCTAGTTCACCTCATCACACCCTATTTCTAACTCCAGCTAGTTATATCCAGTCCAACTCATCACACCCTATGCCTATCTTCAGCTAGTTCGATCTAGTTCACCTCATCACACCCTATTTCTAACTCCAGCTAGTTATATCCAGTCCAACTCATCACACCCTATGCCTATCTTCAGCTAGTTCGATCTAGTTCACCTCATCACACCCTATTTCTAACTCCAGCTAGTTATATCCAGTCCAACTCATCACACCCTATGCCTATCTTCAGCTAGTTCGATCTAGTTCACCTCATCACACCCTATTTCTAACTCCAGCTAGTTATATCCAGTCCAACTCATCACACCCTATGCCTATCTTCAGCTAGTTCGATCTAGTTCACCTCATCACACCCTATTTCTAACTCCAGCTAGTTATATCCAGTCCAACTCATCACACCCTATGCCTATCTTCAGCTAGTTCGATCTAGTTCACCTCATCACACCCTATTTCTAACTCCAGCTAGTTATATCCAGTCCAACTCATCACACCCTATGCCTATCTTCAGCTAGTTCGATCTAGTTCACCTCATCACACCCTATTTCTAACTCCAGCTAGTTATATCCAGTCCAACTCATCACACCCTATGCCTATCTTCAGCTAGTTCGATCTAGTTCACCTCATCACACCCTATTTCTAACTCCAGCTAGTTATATCCAGTCCAACTCATCACACCCTATGCCTATCTTCAGCTAGTTCGATCTAGTTCACCTCATCACACCCTATTTCTAACTCCAGCTAGTTATATCCAGTCCAACTCATCACACCCTATGCCTATCTTCAGCTAGTTCGATCTAGTTCACCTCATCACACCCTATTTCTAACTCCAGCTAGTTATATCCAGTCCAACTCATCACACCCTATGCCTATCTTCAGCTAGTTCGATCTAGTTCACCTCATCACACCCTATTTCTAACTCCAGCTAGTTATATCCAGTCCAACTCATCACACCCTATGCCTATCTTCAGCTAGTTCGATCTAGTTCACCTCATCACACCCTATTTCTAACTCCAGCTAGTTATATCCAGTCCAACTCATCACACCCTATGCCTATCTTTAGCGAGGCAAGGCCTTCACATGTTTTCTCTTGAGCTAAAATACCAATAAGAAGAATAATTCATAATACTTTAACATCTCAAATCTTCAAACTATTTACATTTAAATATTCTTGGAACTAATTTCACTGTTTAGTTCAATACTTTGTGTATGCACTGGTAAAACAATTTTATATCTATATGATATTTATGCACTGGTAAGATAGTATATGCATGGATAAGATAGTTTATGCACTGGTAAGATAATTTTTGCCCTAGTAGATAGTTTAGAGTTTGATATAGATAGTGAAATGTATTCTGTTGTATGTAAACTATTAATAGTACAATTTATTATTATTATTACGTCTTTTGTCTTACGACAGGTCCATTCTTTTTTACAGTGTACTTTTACCGCCAATCAAGTCATCCAATATTTGAATCCTCCTTCTTAAGCTCCTCGTTCCCTCAACCTTGCCTTATATGATGTCATGAAGAAAACATTTCTTCCTAAGGATGTGTCCGATCCAGTTTGTTTTGTACCAAAGAATTACATCCAAAATGGTTCTCTTCTCACCCACTCTTCTTAGGACGTCTTCATTTTGTACCTCTGTCTCTCCAACTGATCTTCTCAAGTCTTCTCCAGCACTACATTTCAAAGCTATCAAAGTATTTATTTTCCATCTTCCTAAGAGTCCAAGTTTTTGCTCCATACAGCGCAATGCTCCACAATACTAACAAATATGTATCTCGTATTATTTAAATTTATTTTCAATGATGTTCAGAGTAAGTATAATACACAATGAACTCATTTTCATCGTCATTTATATTAAGTGAATTCCTCCGAAATATTGTATCACAGAAATATTTCAAATATTCTTTCTTCCAACGTTATTTACATTGTTTATTTTTAATACAAAAATAATTAAATACACGTAGTATTTAATTTATTTAAATTGCGAACGTTCACTCAAAATTGTTAAATAATTGCTTATAGCCCTTTTCTACTTTGTAGTTTAAAGTTTATTTAATCTGATGGGGTTTTTTAGGTACATTTTCCTGGATAATTTTAGGATGAAAAAAAGTCTTTTAATTATTATATCTGATTAAGTATAAGATGAAACATGACTTTATTATAAGTCTTTGTAATATCTTAAATTAACTTTAAACAAAAACTTTGGGTTTTGTGTATTATACATTGTGTTCAAATTTCATAATCTTGTTTTGGACAGTTTGTATTTTAGCAACTGTAGAGGTATATTGTATCCCACAATACGCAAGAGGTACTGTATATATAACGCTGGATGTGGTTATATTCCAACTGACGTTGTTAGGTAGAACGTAATCTAGTCAATTACTTTAACAGCACTGCCTGTCACATTACGTCTAAAAATACGCAAGGGGTATATAAACGTAGATGTGTTGTACCAACGCCGTGAGATAAAACGCATAGGCAATTCTCTTAACATCACTGTACATTACTTTGCATCATATTGCATATAGGCGGAGATACCGAACTTTCACGAGACGTGTTTTTATAAGCTTTTACTTAGAACATAGAAATTGCTATCAAAACATATCTAAAGTACATTCTAGCATTTATTTAGATTCATAATACATGCATTAAATGTGACTTTACGATAACACTCCAATCATTAACAAATCGAAGTTTCATCAGCCTAGTACGTTTATTTCCCTAAACCAAAGAAAAATGGTAAAATATTTGTTTGAACCTGATATTATGACGACCATATTGTGACCAAATACAGAAGAAAAATAAACAATACCCAATTAAGTTTTCTTAACCTTCTATATTTGCTTTGTTATGTATTTAAAAATTTAGCCGTAATTTTTCTATTTATTGCACAGTAGATTACCATATAAAATAAAAGTTAATTTGTTACAATTTTGAGCCAAAATTAAATATTTTATCTACTGACTTTTTATACTTAAATCTTACTTTTTATTTAACGAAATCCATTTTTTACGTTAATACGTCTTTAAATTTGCTACCATACGGGGGGCAATAAAAAAAACCTATTGAAACAAAATCGGGGGATACAGTTTGGCGTTGTAGTTTCGAATCTATCCTCTACATCCAAAATTAAATTATACCACTGGATAGCTAAAGGATCAAAGAATGCATTACGATACGCGAGAACAGTAACGCATCGCGTGCGGTGGAGGGGGAAGCGCCGCCATTTTGAGGTTATTTTGCTGCTTATTGAGATTTGCAATAACTTTTGACTCGGAGAAGCTACGACGTTCGTTTAAGTTTTAATCGTTAGCTGTCGTCAAAATCTATCGATTGTATATAAAACATCAGTTTAATGTAGTGACAGTGAATATAATAAGGTGTTAGAATAAAATAATTAATAAAGTTATACTGTAACACAATAATTATTTGTTTCCTTGCTTTTATCCTAAATACATAAATAAAAACATTTTATATTAAAAAAAAACGTTACATAAACGCATTCACGTACAACACACGGCCGTGTCCATGACACAGCTACACCCCATTTTTTTTAATCACAAGTCAGGGTCTCTACACATAACTGCTTTATACTGCAATATGTACACTTCGTTTACCCTGGTTACACTATGGTGCAGTTTGTACGATAGGGTAATATTGCCATTCATCAAGGTAATACATAACCTTTCAGTACAAACGTTTTGACCTCTTGTTAGAAAAGAGTCAAATTGTTGGGTATTCGTCAAATAAATTGATTTCAAAGCAAACGGACACTCTTGTTTATTTATTATCTTTATTTTGCAACATTTTGGTGAAGTTGAGGCTAGTTTTCCACGTCTTTCACTTAACCAATTAAAGTAAACACGCTTATAATAACAATAGTGAATATAAAATGATTGTCTGAAATTTCAAACATAATAGTTAAATTACCTCCATCCATTCTTTCATTCATTCATTCATTCATATAATAACTTCAGACTTTACTTATAAACAGTTTTATTTGAAATGTTTACAAAAGCATGAATATTTAGCTTCTTTTAGACATAATGTAACCAGACCCTTCCTTCACGTCTGACAATACGTCTATTAATCACAACTTGTGAATGTGGGGAATGCCAGGCCTCCACCGTGGTTCGGATTCCACGTTAAGCTATAGATCCTTCATTCCATCTCACAATCACCCTACCATTACACATTAGCGTAAGTGCGTATAACCCGAACGAATAGTAAGACGCGGTGCTAATAATTATAATAGACATAATGTTCCATTTGACTGCGGTTTTGAAAGCAGCCAACCCAGTCAAGTCTCTTACTGTGGGAGGAAGTGCATTCCACGCCCGTGACGCTGTGACTGGGAATGAACGTGAATTTTGAATAGGGATGTTTATAAGTGTAGCGTTTTTAGCACGTGTATTAAGTTGATGCTGATTTTTTAGTAGTTTAAAATTGGTTGCTAAGTAATGTGGAGAGGAAGTTTGTAATATCTTGTTTAGGAGATCGAGGGAGTGAAGTGTCCGACGTTCATTTAGTCTCTTACTCTAAACATATCATTTTGATTAATCAATGTTTTTGTGCACTTAAGGTTCTTTTTTTACATCCATTACTGTTTCCAGACTGTGGCCTGGGTAATTTTTTAAATTCAAGTTATATTTTCCACTGCCAGATTGCTAGGTCTGTCGTAGCTTCATATGCCTTATAATCTAACTTAAGACTAGGACATACATAAAATCCGGTCCCCGGTCCTTAATTCATCACCGTGAGAGGGGAAACCCACATTTTACCATTTGCAAATTTTTAGGACATGCCAGGAATCGAACCTGGGACCTTTAGTTTAGTAGACAGACATGCTACTGACTGAGCTAAAGTGTCGTACCTGTAAACTTAAGATATGGCTAGTTATAAGTCAATTTTAAGCTAAACGGGGGTGGTATGAAATGGGAAATAAGGTAAATATTTTTGCAGTTTCTATACAACGAAAACATTTTTGAACAATTTAAATAAAATATTGTTTCAATAAGATACTGTTAGTCTAGTTCTGTGCACATAGCAAACTCAATTTATTGAATATCTGTCATAGCTATCACGAAATTCAAACATGACCTATTCTCTAGCTTTAAAAAGCTTCTGTTAAAAATCACAAATAAAATTTATATTTACTAATACCAAAATTTAGAACAAAATAAATTCTATATAATATTTATTGATTTGATAACGCTGCAACTACAAAATTGAATTAAACGTGAGTTGCATAATTGTCTCTAGAGTTTTTTTTAACAACAAAAACTTAACCTCATTTGTTACCAAGCGTAGCGATCACCCTTTTTAAACTTATTCATTTGGCACTTATTCTGTCTCTTCTGATGTTTGTCCGCGATTACTGCCAGAATCGTGGACCAATTTTAATACATTTTGACAGATACATTGTTTGAACTTAGGCCGAACAATGTGATCACGTGGTTTTTCAATCTGGTTATGCTGTTAAATATGCGGCCGCCGAAAATATTCGTTGTTTATTAGATCATATGTAATGATTTGAATTTAAAATGATCAAGATACCTTAGATATTTTTTAAATTTCTATATATATTGCGAGATTGACGTATTGAACCTCTTGAATAACGGTTATTATATATTAATATAATGTACTATTGAATATGGTAGTCATTTATTTTCTGTCTAACTTTTTATCACCAAGAAGAAATATCAACTTAAAATCCAAGGAGAAATTATGGAAGATATTTCAACTTGAAATCTAAAGAGAAATCTTATGACTGTAATAACGATAAAAACATGACATCATTCCTAAACTTGATGACCTTAGCGTGAATGGGGAGGAGCGAGATTAACTGTCCACAGAACTACTAGTAGGTATTAATGGGCAGGATGCCGAGACTCCTATATTAAAAGTTTCGGCGTGAAATCTCTGGGAAAGTATGAAATGCAGGCATTCTGAAAGTCCATGCAGACAGGAAACTCTGCGTTTCCCCTATCCAACTTCACACTTTCGTATCACTCGGAACTTTTGAAAAATAATTCAGTTTCTCTTCGCACCGGGACACCTCATGACATGTGCACAGATAAACACACGTAAATGGGAGTAGTTGTTAATCTACTTAACAGTGATACTCCTACTCTGATTTGAAATGGGTTTGACAGCGGATAAAACAGTTTACCGAGAATAATTGAGTGAAATATACAGTCAGTGACATAAATAGTTGGGGGAGAGATAGTCGGTGACACAAATAGTTGGGTAAAAGATACAGTCAACATCACAAATAGTTGGGGGAAAGATAGTCAGCGACACACATAGTTGGGGGAAAGATACAGTCAGCGACACAAATAGTTGGGGGAGAGATAGTCAGTGACAAATAGTTGGGTAAAGGTACAGTCAACATCACAAATAGTTGGGGGAAAGATAGTCAGCGACATAAATAGTTGGGGGAGAGATAGTCGGTGACACAAATAGTTGGGTAAAAGATACAGTCAACATCACAAATAGTTGGGGGAAAAGATAGTCAGCGTCACAAATAGCGGCCTGTTCACAGTGAGACTTGTGCTTAAAAAAATCGACACTTTTTAATAGTGGAATTGTAAAATGAGACTTGAGAAACTTATATATATTTATTAGGTTGATAACTAGAAATTTGTGTTTAGATCCCTGAATGTTTCTCTAAAATCAGTGATTTCTGTTTATTGGACTAAAATATTTATTATATTTTTCTTTTTTGTGTGTTAAAAAGACCTATCTTCAAAACTACTCTATATTAGGTTTTGATCTCGTTGTAACTCCAAATTAAAATTATTTATTAATGTCAGATTAACTTAACAGCTCTTCAGTTTGTCTCCAAACTAATACACGTTTGAAAGAGCGAAAATATAATTGAAATACATCTTATGGTTTTCTTACTCTAATTAAAAACATGTTTATTTTAAATAACAAACTTAATATAAGAGTTTTTAGTCTATTAATATTCATTATAATGCTTAAATAATTATATTGCTCTATTAATAGACAAACAATTTAGCTGGGAGAGGTATTTTCACATATCTAGCAAGGTTATTTCATAAGCCACAATCGACTTGGGACCTACCTCCGAAGGAAGTTGTACTACGGATTGTATCACTCAAGAAAAATTAGCCAACCCCTGTTGAGTTTGAACCCACGATCATTGGATCGTGAGGCAAGAACTTTACCCCAAGACCACTGAGGTTTACCAGTTCTATATTTCCCTTCCACTAATACTAAGTTTATATTTTATAAGTGAAGATTTCTAGTTTATAATCTGACAGATTATGACGTCAGCAGAAATAAATCAGCATGGCATGAAATAATCACCAAACAAATATAGTTAGAAATTGAATCCTGTTTGTTGTAGTAACTAAAATAAATGGCAGATGGCAACTTTTTTTTGTTTGTTTACTGACACATATGAAGGACAAAAAAAAACGAATATGGGCAGTATGCCGTTATATGCAGGACAGACTATGAGCATACCAACAATCATTAATTTTTATTTTTAACTGGGACATTCGGCTATGGAGTATGACTCTGCACATGCAAATATTGAATGGGCTGCATTTGTAGTATTCAAATTTTTAAATATATAAAATATGATATAAATATTTAATTGGGTAATTTTTCTTCACTGACCAAATTGCTTTGAATTTAATCATTACTATTATTACTATTATCACAGCGTATTACTACACGTTTGAGCTATACATACTTACGCTAATGTGTAGTGGTAGGGTTATCGTGAGATGAAATGGAGGACCTACAGCTTAACGTGAGGTCCGAACCACGGTGGAGGCTTGGCATTCCACACATTCACAAGTTTTGAATAATACACGTCTTGTCAGAGGTGAAGGAAGGGTTTGGTAATCAGATAAATCTGTGCCGGGCCCGAGGATTGAATCCCGAACCCCAGTTTTAGAACGTGTTGGTTTTCAAATTACTTTTGAATTTGGATCATATCCTTGCACATAATAAGTATCAAGAGACTTTTTTTTTATAACTATTCTTTTTTGTAGCAGCAGAAAACTTATCTTTGATTAGGGCTTGGTATTCTGCTTTTTGTTTGTTGATGGCTTTTAGTTCAATATGGTTAATATCTACGATTCCTTCAGTTTGGTATATAATAGTGCAAACTGCTTCAAAGAAGAGCTATTAAGAAATAATGTAAATTTACCTACACGAGTTCTTAAACTTTTCAGAAATGTAAAATGTTAAGAATTTGATAATTGATATAATTGGAGACCTATAAAATGGTTGAGAATATTTCATTTTCAAAATCTCGAATCAAACCCTCATGTGTATTTTAAGTATGATAAAGATAGAAAATTCATAGCTTTTCCCTAAATAAAAAAAAGCACAAGAATCTCATCAGCTTTCTTCAATTTTCAGTCTACATTAAATAATACTTTGCAAATTAACAAAGTAAAGGCAAAATATCTGCAAGACCTGTGCTTATCTGGTGTGATCAAGGAACGGTACCAACAGGAGTATGATTTAAGATAAATTCCTCCAAGGATAGTTAAATTGTTATAAACTTTCTTCCAATACTAGACTTTAAATTTAAATTGTAAACATTTAAAAAACAATATAACTACAAATGAAGACCTTAATTTGCTAAATAATGTTGATAAAGTAATAAACTGTTAAAAAAATATAAATTTTATCTGTAAATTTAATTGTATTATTAATTAATACTGTCTTGTTTTGTGAAATGTTTCATTAAAAAGATTATATTAGTTATTCACTCCAGGTTTTCAGATCATTTTGAGTAATTAGTTGCATTGTTATGAATACATTCAATCATATTATTATTAATTATCAGTTTAATCACTAGATATTAAATTGGTCATTGGAATATTAAAACTAATCATGTGTGTTAAAATTAATAACAATTATTGTTTACTATCTTAACTCAGTTTGTAACTACATTTCCCTACTGATAAGGTTCAATTTTCAGTTGGAACAAAACATTTAAAATGTTAGATTGGGTTTATTCCTCATTACGTTTGTAAAGTGATTTACATTGGATCCTGTTTTGTTTCTGTGGTAAAAATAGTTAAGTTTGTAAGGCCTTTGTTAATTTTAAATAATGATAAATTTAAAGATTGTGTGATTACTTTATTAGTCTTAGCTACCGAATACTTAACAAATAAAATTAAACTTTGGGCCAATATATGAAAGATAATATAATTATACGTAGTCCATAAAAAACATTTCACACTAAAGTTATCAATATATACATATCAAGGGTTGCCACTGATAGTAAAAAAACCTGGAATTATACTTGAATTTTAACCAGAAATTTAAATGTGAGATTCTAGGGGCAGACTAACTCAAAAATTGACCAAGGTTGGAATAATCCAAACACCTTCTATAGGCATCTTATTTTCTAGGCGAGAACAATTCCAAACGGCTTCTAGAGGTATTTAATTAAATAAAAATCCTAGGAGTATCCAAATTCTGAACACTTTCTGGGGAAGGGCCACCGTAAATATCTTGGAGAGGTATTTACTGACACTACTTGCTCCAGTACTAATATTTGGTAGCGTATTCAACACACCTTTTCCAAATTAATTTAATCCGGAATAATTGGTTAAAAGTCTCATAACCAGAGGAAAAAATCGGTAATTTTTTTTCTGGGAAAACCGGGAATTATGCTGAAATTTTATTCTAAAGTTTGAATAGCCACTTTGATTCCTCTATTTTTTTTCTACAAATATTTCAATCATTATACTTGTAACATGACTAAAAATACAAAATAAAAATAACATTATATAACAAAGACTTTGCGATAGTAAAAACATTACTTTGCTTATTTTTCGTTTATTACACTTTTACTAAATAAATCATATACCTGTTATTTTTCCTTAATTTAGTTATGAAAACAAATGAAGTGTGAGATAACGTTTCTTTGGTTCTTAGGTGGTTTATTCCTATGGAATGTGACTTTATGGCCACTCTGTATAAACCTATCTGGAATATTCGAATATTTACACTAACGGGATAGGGGTGAAGAAGGTATAATTCAGAGTAAGTACGCCCGCATTTGCGTAAAAATAGAATGATAGTCCATATATATAGGGAAAAAACCACCTAAACCTATCCGGCAGGGATTCGAACTTTGACCACTCCATTATTGACAAACCCAACAAAATGAGACTTGATGCCTGTGTCCGCGTGGCCACTGGTGTGGCTCCGAACTAATAGTAAATAATAAGCCTTTTTTTCCCCTTAACTGTTTTTTATTCTTCCTTCACGCAAATAGGGTACATTTCCTCTAACCCTATCTTCCTCATTCTTACCCTTATAGCATAATTAATATATATGCGTGTATCCCTAATGGATATTAGGTCAAGGCAAAAAAAACCCAACCATTATGTCATTATTTTTTGAACAAATTTGAGAAATTTTATTATTTATTGTCATGTAGCTATAAAGATTGATTAAATAGAAAGAGGTAAAGTAATACCTTTTTAAAAAACAATTGCTGTTATTCAACAACTTTACTACGCTAGTATTACCCATGCGTTTAGATACTCTTTTAGATAAAAGGTAATATTTTATCATCGTGGCCTTAAACTGGCTTATTCGTAATCGCCTACAAATCCACGCCGTTTTGAAAACAATCGAATGCCACCATTGAAAGCCTAGTTTAGATTTCGCGAGGCAGGACTACATTATATATTAAAACCTCCCAATGGTGGGCATATTCGTTAATCTATTGATACTAGTCGATCCACAATCGCTGTCAAAATTCGTTATTTTCACACTTGGATGCGTTAACATGGTTTGTTGGAAAGGGGGTACTCATGCTAGGAAGTTATCTGACCGTTCAAAATACACCAAATTATATAGAAAGTATTTTATTATTTTTAAATGTGGTCTTTGCTTGTATAAAAGCAAAAGCTATCAGAATGTCCCCTATCCCCTAACTAAATGATTATTTGACCTTAAGGAAATCCAAAGTTCAAGGCCACCAGAACGTAAGCTAGCGATTGTTTTTTTTATCCCCTCGTCTTATTACTTTTTAGGCTATAAGAACATATGGTAAACTACTTTAAAGGGGTAGGAATGAAGAAAGAAGCGTTTTAGAGGTAATATACCTGCGTTTGCATGGCTGGAGAATGGAAAACAATTGAGTCGAATCCAAACTCGGTAGATCTGACTGAGATTCGAAACCCTATCTCACCGTCATCAGCAAGCCAGTCTAATACGAGAGTGATGCCTCAGAACGTTCGGAAATTGAACCAGGAAGCTTGCCATTCGACCCTATCTTTAGACACCTCCATCCAATCCCTAACCTGACATCAAAAGGGTCTTGTATCCTTAGACACCTCCATCCAATCCCTAACCTGACATCAAAAGGGTCTTGTATCCTTAGACACCTCCATCCAATCCCTAACCTGACATCAAAAGGGTCTTGTATCCTTAGACACCTCCATCCAATCCCTAACCTGACATCAAAAGGGTCTTGTATCCTTAGACACCTCCATCTAATTCCTAACCTGACATCCAAAGGGTCTTGTGTCCTTAGACACCTCCATCTAATCCCTAACCTGACATCAAAAGGGTCTTGTATCCTTAGAAACCTCCATCCAATCCCCAACCTGACATCCAACGGGTCTTGTATCCTTAGGTTGAAAAATTTAAATTTTAATCAATTTAAATTACTTGAAAAATTAAACCTAGGACCTATACGTGGAAATCTGGCCCGGAAACTTTGGTTTAACGTGCCAATGCTCTATCACTGAGCTATCCATGGTTCGTTCCTTGCTCAGGGTCACTATTCACTCATCGTTAAAGCCATGAGTCTAATAGAGTCGTGTGGAATCATCATATGCTTGTAACAAATCCTGAGTAGCTCAGTATATAGTTGGCGCTTTAATCCTAATAATGGCCCCCGGTTGGATTCCTGCTTACAGCGGCCTTCTTAAACTAATTTAAATTATTTTATTTAAATGGAAAAACACCTGGACATGGGAATCGAACACAGGACCTTTAGATTAGTATGCCAATGCCAAAGCCAAAGGTTATGGGTTCGATTACTCTATCCAGGTGTAATTTTTCAGTTTAAAGAATACATTTAAATGCTGCTATAACCGTAATTTAATTCATTATAATTTAAATTAGTTAAATTATGTCCACCTACATTCTACTATGATTTACAACTCGTGTGTATACATGCCTTAATTTTTTATTTCTATTATTTATAAAATAAAATAAATTGTAAAATAAGCTCATTTTTAAAATTATATTTAACACTAAATATCGCATTTATGCGATTAGAGAAATTTTAAGAAACATATATCTATCTAGCTCAAACAAAGTAATATTTTAATAGGCTCAGGACATAGATTTTTAAGAAAATACATATGATTATTTTTTATTGTTTTGAAGCTTGTTATTAACTTACCTTAAGGGTCCCGCCTACCGGATTGTGGAGAAATATCGCAGACATTCAGAAGTCTCACATTATTTAAGGAGTTGTTTGTTATCTTCAAGTATGGCTCAAGTGCAGGTGAACTGCATAGTAAACATCTCCCTATAGGAGTGAAAACGTTTAGGTTTAATAGTTATAAATATGTCTCTTTTAAAAAAGGTGAAAGCAGCTTTATGATTCCGTCATTACTATTAGTAACTTTCTGAGTTTGTAAAGTTAAGTGGCTACGATTTTAAGGTGAAAATCACAATTGTGTTTGATCTCATTTTTTACAATACCTCGAATTATTTAAGTCACACAAATAATAATCATTGTTACGGTGCACCAAACAAACTTTCTCACTCTTTTATCTAAGAACGGATACATTTATTAGTAACTGATAAGATATGAGAAACTAAATAATAAACATTGTTTTGGAAACATAATAGGAAACAATAAAATCATATTTCGCCGTAGAGCATACATGAAATGATACACACTGTTGCAGAAATATTTTATTTGTTCTGTGCATTTTCGACTTTTAATTTCTTAAAAATAGATTTTCCTATAGCTCTTAAAATATCAATTCAGAAAAAAACTGTCTATTTTTAATATTATTACCTTTGTAATGATAAACTATTTGTTTATTACAAAGAGTTGAGAAGATATGATCATATTTGGGCATTTATGCTTACGTAAAATACCTTCAAGTTCATTTTCATGGGAAATAAGATATGCCATTTTGTTTATGTTAAAAAGTGACTATATAAGAGTTTTAATCAAAATAATTAGAGCCGATTTTGAGAAACTCAAAATTCGATTGTTTATATTTTCACCCTCAAGCAAACTACTTTTAATTTTAGGGTTGAATGGATGATTCCAAAACTTTTTTGGGGGAAACATATGAAAAGTGTTCATGATAGGTTTTTACCTAGATGACAGTTCAAAAATCATATGTTTAGGATTTGGGTTGCCAACACTTGTAAAATATGAAATATTTGTATCCACTGCGTGAGTGCATCATTGTAATTAACTTGTTTGCGTCATGTTCAATCACATGTTTTAAATTTGTCGGTCGCCATTTTGAAGCTTTATTCGGTAGACGTTTTGTGAAAGGGCAGTGATTTTTTTTTTAAGTGGATTAAAACGATAAATAAGCTTTGTGCCTGACCTCAACTAGATAAATATATATATAATAGTGGCCTAACAATTTCTCTGGCATACTATCACATTCATACATCACCATAATGTTTTTTTATTAGTTATTTAAAGTGACAGATTTCAGCTGTTAGTGTAGGGATACTTTATGGACTATTTCTAGTAGCTATTTGAGCTGTCATCCAAGTAAACTAAGGTCGTGAATGTATTATACCAAGTGTTATCTCGATCGATAAAATAGTTTCGGCTCTATTCTAAGTAACAGACCGACAGATGACGGGACAAAAATACTTTTTTTGGGTTCACGGGCCATGAAACGTCGACATACACGAAAAATTTAGTGCTCGATCACAATACTTTCTCTCTGAGGGGTTACACACAAAAAAGGTTAATATAAACATTTAATTCCTCCAAGCTTAAGTTTATTAATCGTATAAACAACTTTGCATATTTAAATTACATTTGCTGCATCGATTTTATTCAATATGTTCTCAAAAGAGAGTGGATCACGTCCGAGAAAAATACATCTTAGGTAACAGCTGAGATTTTCTGCCGTGAACGATAAAAATAAGTTATCATTGTCATTGTTAACATGTGCTTGTGACAACGGCGCATGCGAGGCCTGCTCCTTCTTCCCTTTCCGCATGATATTAGATAATAAGTTATCACTTTACACAATCATTTTTGAGTCAAAGATTTCCAAGAATTACCAGAAAAGTAAAGAGACAATTTTTACTTAAGATCTAAGGGTTAAGCGGAAGTAAAGGCGAGAAAAAAAGGTTTTTTTTTTTTTTTTGCAATTACTAAAACAAAAAA
>CABFOV010000226.1:58158-69398 GCA_902141375.1 Timema poppense
TTTTTTTAAAAAAGGGGGGGGGGGGGGGGCAGATGTAAGGGTAGGGTGGGTTACCTCAATACTGAACATTTCTGATGAGACCAACTATATCGTGGCTGGCTGCAGGAAATCTGGCGGGCCGTTAGAAACCTGATTGATCTCGGGCGGTTAAGGGTGGAAAAAAACTACAAGAGAAACTAAGGGAGGTTTAAAATGACATGACTCATCCTATACAGCAAATTGAGGAGTCCGTATAACTAATTAACATAATTAAACAGACCATGGCGACTATAGTAACAATTCTCCTTAGGGAAAAATACATACGAATGATACCACCAGGAATCGAACACGGGACCTCTATATTGGTAGGACCCGCCTCGGTGGCGTAGTTGGCTAACGCGCTTGTCGTGTTGAGCTCGACTGCTGAGGACGGGGAGATCGAGGTTAGAATCTCGGTCGGGTGAACTGGGGGTGGTTTTCCCTAAATGGTTTTCCACTCTCCCTCCACGCAAATGCGGGTTCACTTCTTCTAATTCCACCTTCCCAATTCCCAATCCATTAGCGTAATTAGTACTTAAAGCGCATAACCCGAACGGGTAGTAAGACGCGGTGCTAAATAATAATAATAATATATTGGTAGGCAGAAATGCTCGCCATTAGAACAAGAGGTTTGTCACGATTAAATCGATTTTGAAATATAATTATTTTGCACCTGCTGCGGTGGATGCATGGTCTAGGGCGTCTCTCTCGCTATAGACTGGACTGCCGAGTTCCCAGGCGGGTGTACTCCACGCAAATGCGGACACATTTCCTCTAAAATTCAACTTTCCTCGTCCCTTACGTATTAGAGTAATTACTTAGGACTTATAAGTCGAATGTATAGTAAGATACGGTGCTATTTTTTATTTATTTTTTGCATTTGCATCGAAATAAAAAAAAACAGAGATTAAGGTTAGAAAGGATATAATTTGGAAATATGTGTGAGAATGGAGACCTTGCTTATTCTCAGAAACGTTCACAGGGTAGGACATGTATGAAGCAGCTAAACATTCCCGTGACTAAAAAAAAAACACTCAAGTTTTGTCAAAATGATTTCTCACAGAATAAGCTTCGCATATTATCATTGTTTTCACCCTGCAATTTAAGGTTGAACGCTGCGTCTTGTTACATTATGGTTACTGAAACTTCAATCTCATGGTTCTGTCATGAAATTCATTTAAAAAACCCCATCCCTTAAATCGTGGGTCATATTTTTCCGACCCCTTCTCTTTTGGAATATGAACTGAAGGCTCATCCGAAACTAGCCTATGAATTATTTATTTTGAAACCTTTCACCTTTGAAGTTGACTCCAAACACATTTTTAGCTTTTTAGTTCGAATCGTAACATTGTAAGATTGTATTAGAAAAGGTCAACTGTTACCCCCTGAATATTTGACAAACGACTAATTTTCCCCGCCCTCCCTTCTGACCAAAAATTAGTTTTCACTCTTTTAGAGTGGATACATTGATTGTTTCCTCAAAGAACAGATGCATTTTCAATTAACTCAACGAATACAAGCTTCCGATTTAAACTTATAGTAACTCATGAATTTTTGAAATAAATTAATAAACCAACAACTGGAAAAAATTAGAAGAGCGCATGTATGGATGAATATTTTATGGAGTCTCTAGAAATGTTGGAGGGAATACCTCAAATTTACAACAGAACACATTTGTATACTTCTCGTCTTCAGGTTTTTCTTATTTCCTAGCTTAAGTTGAGTTGACTAAGAGTCCGTGCGAATTGTTTAATATGAGGCTAGGAGCTTAGTGTTAAATGTGCTGTTAAAAAAAATTGTTTCTATACTCGTGTTTAAAAAGTGTATATAATGGAAGATTTTTTTTTAAAAAATTTAGCACCGCGTCTTACTACTCGTTGTGGCTATACGCTTACGTACTAATTACGTTAATGGGTTAGGAATTGGGAAGGTTGGATATAGCGGAAGTGAACCTGCATTTTTGCGGAGGGAGAGTGGAACATAATTTTGGAAAAAACCACCCTCAGTTCACTTGACCGAAGTCCAAACCTTGATATTTCTATCAAAGTCAGTCTAGTCTACTGTGAGATTAGCGCGTTAGACCACGCGGCTAGCGAAGCGGATTACTGTACTATTGAACGTTTTACTAAAAATTTAAGAACTGCGATATTTATTTAATTTATTGTCGTACCAAATTATATGATCGCTTCGTACATTTTAATTTACATTTATTTACTGGTAATATTGAGTAACCTGGTGCTTTAGGGGTAATGTGTCAGACTTTTGTGCTGGGGGTCCGGGGTTCAATCCTTGGTTCCTGGACACAGATTTAACTTATTGCCAAACCCTTTCCCCTCTGACAAGACATCTTATGAATGTGGGGAATGTCAGGCCTTCCCCGTGGTTCGGATCCCACGTTAAACTGTAGGTCTTCCATTTCATCTCACAATCACCCTACTATTACACATTAGCGTGAGTGCGTATAACCCGAACGTGTAGTAATACGTGGGGCTAATAATAATAATACTGGCGATATTGATCTACCATTTCAAAAAATTACCTAGACAAAGACCTATCCTTCGTGTCCCTGAAAGTTACCAAGCACACCTTGAATGGTTCCACTATGGCACAGCTTTTAAGATGGTCCCATAGTGTAGTCCGTCATGGTACCTGCTACCTTTCAAGGCAATCTAAATGTACACATCAACAGGCCCAGATTCAGGAGGGGAGGGGGTCAAAGGGTCAATTGACACCCCTGTGAAAGTTAGAAAATTAATACAATAAACAAAATGAAAGTTTAAATTTTAGATAGAAAATAAAAACACAGATAAATCTTATTATACAATTTGAAATCTTTTTACGCGCAGACTCCTCTAAAGCTGGGTCCACACGTTCGTTATTCGTCCACGTTTGTTCATTGTTAGAATGACTCACGTAAATGTGAATCAAATATTAGTTTTTCATGTAGGAATATTTGTCGTGCATGGCGAGTAACGAGCATTGTTCCGTATAGAGACGGTAGATTAGCACACGTCAAAGAAGACTAATAATCGCCTGAGAGCAGTTCATCCACGAATACAGAATATTTCATATGTGTGGACAGCAGGAGCGGTGGAACACGGGGGAATCTGTCACCCTGGAAATAATCCCCCCCTCACCCCTCAAATATATTTCAAATACTCTGATATTATCGAATATGAAGCTGAAACATGGCCTTAAATTAAACTCCAAATGAACTATAGATGCATTCTATTGTCAAATATTTGCCGGAGAAGAACGCTTCAAATAACTTCCAGACAAGAGGCATCTACAGTAGCCCCATGGATTCTTTGGTGCTGACTTGACAGCTCACAGCTGATTTATCAAAGCCAAAATTTAGGTAGATTCCTAAATTTTGACTGGCAAAAGTGACAGCTGCTAAACACATGTTTTTTTTTTGCAGATCATCTGGTTCGGCGTAGGGATACGCAATTTGGTCTAGTAACTTTTTAAAGCTGTTAACTGTCAGTCAGCACCAAAGAAGCCGTGGGGCTACTGTAACTGGCAGAAAAAATCAGGAGAGAAAAGCTATAAATAGCCTCCAAGGTCATCCAAATATCAAAAATGTCTCGAGGAGGACAATTCCTAATTATGAATTCTCTGAAAGAATTTGATTTACAAAATGTTGTCGGTGGGAGACCACTTCAAAGATTAACCTTTAGAGATAATTATCGTAAAAAACTAAGGCGATCACTCTAAATATCTTCGAGGGGTATACAAATTTCAAAAATTCTAGTTGAGGAACACTTTAAATGGCTTATAAAATTATCAAATCAAAGACTACTCATATCATCTAGAGTGGACCATTTTTCAAAAAATTGTTGAAGGAGGCCCACTCCAAATATTTTATAAAAATTATCTTATTTTTAAAAATTGGAGATGGTGACCATGGTTTAAAACATACTTAAGATCAAATATGAATGAGAAACTATCAAATGGCTCTAAACAGAAATCTAACTTTGTTGTAGCTATGTTATTTATAATTATGACCCCCCCCCTTCTTTATGAAAATGATTTGAATCAGCCCTTACACATCAAAATACATCAAATACACTTATTCTGTAAGATTTTTTAGTCTGAAAAAAAATTGATGGTATGACAAGATAATTGATATCAGCATGAATAAGTCATTATCAAAATAGTGTTTGGATAAGATACAAATATAAGCACTCACTGAATACTTAAATAATCTGCTTCAATGGCCGCATGGTCTAAGCCGTCACTCTTCTTGTTAGAATAGACTGCCGATGACAGAGTGGGGCTCGAATCCCGTTCGGGTGTGCTGAATTTTTTTTCCCCAGTACTTTTTTCTAAATTTATCCTTCCTCAATTCTGACTGATTCGTATAATAAGTATATATATATGTGAAAAACCAGAGTAAGTAGTAGAAAATGGTGCTTTAAAAAAAAAAAAGTAAATCTTTGAACATTTTTTTCTTAAACTTCTGTATTCACTCCCTCCCTGTTAGTACCTTGTAAGATAACAGGGTTGTAGAAGGGGTATGACCTCTGCCCCCTTTTAGTCCCGACGCATAATCCCCTGTCTCCCATTCCCTCTAATTGTTTGTTTTTACTTAGATCACATTTAAATATGCACCACCAATCTTCTCACCCCTCAAAGTTTCAATTACAGACTTTAGCCACAAAGATCATGTATTCATTCAACCACTATAAGATATACTCAGTCGGTGGAGAGACGAGACGGGGGGTGGGGATGGGGAGGTTCAAGAAAAAAACACGATAAAAATAAAAAGAGGCAGATATAGAGGGACAGAATAAAAAGAAGTGAGATAAAGAGGATGAGAGGTAGAGATGAAAGGGGTTGGTTAAGGGTGGGGTGGGTGGAGAAATGTTAAAGAAAGAAGTAAAGTAGCAAAATGAAAGTCGTGTGTGGAATTTGTTAGAGGTCTTTGTTTCATGAGGCTAGCAGCTATAAGGCTAGCCACCCCCCCTTCCCTCCCCGCCTCTCGCAAGTGTTGTGACCCAGCTCACGTGCCTAACGCGCGGCACACGTATGTGAGTGTGTGCGGGAGATTTATTGTGGCCCATATCGGCCAGTTTTATACACGGTCAGAATTGTGCGGTCCGCTCTTTCCACCGCTATCCCCTGTCTCTTGATACGGGGTTGGAATACTCCTGCTAATATCACTTGTTCTAGGGACTGCTTGCCCTAAAGGGGGAGATAGAGGGGGGAGGGGTTACTTAACCTCTCGGCTAGTACTTGCTCGCTTCTCGAAAACAAAACACTGTTTGTAACGCGTCGTGATGGTAGTGGTAGTAACATGCAGCCCCCCTTTTTTTTTGTAGTCCTGTAAAATAAAAAAAACATGTTAAGGTTTACAGGGGTATAGGATTGCACGCTGATTACAAGTTACAAATACATCTGACACAATATATTTTATTTAGTAATATTTTTATTTAATCTATTTGAGCTCTCTCACCCGCCTCGGTGGCGTAGTTGGCTAACGCGCTTGTCGTGTTGAACTGCTCGACTGCTGAGGACGGGGAGATCGAGGTTGGAATCTCGGTCGGGTGAACTGGGGGTGGTCTTTCCTAAATGGTTTTCCACTCTACCTCCACGCAAATGCGGGTTCACTTCCTCTTATTCAACCTTCCCAATTCCTAATCCATTAGAGTAATTAGTACTTAAAGCGTATAACCCGAACGGGTAGTAAGACGTGGTGTTAAATATTATTATTATTATTATTATTATTTGAGCTCTCTGAACCGACTGATTATATCAATACTCTACCTATAAATGATCTTAATTTAAAGCAAACACAACATCCAGTTCCAGATCGTTAATTCATCACTGTGAAAGGGGAAACCCATATGTCACTGATTATAGAACTTTCGGCCATACCAGGAATTAAATTCGGGACCCTTAGCTCAATAAAATGACATACTACCGGCTGAGCTATGGTGTCAAACTTTTATTTTATTATATTGGAACGTTGATTCGTAGCTTCATTTAAAAGGTAACCCACACACTTACGCCTATATTGTATAAGATAGAATGGATTTAAAACTTTTGTTAATCAAGATAAATAAAATATTGCCTCAGACGATACGTTGTATTTTATTTCCACAGTTGTTGAAAATCTGTCAGGAGCATAGCACACATGATACCTTTGACTGATATTCAACAATTGTTGATATCACCATGTGAAGAAAATTAATATCTATGATTGTGTGTAAGCAATATTTGATTTATTTTAACTAAAACAAGTGTTGCTATAAGAACTATAAGAACACCGGTATTTTATCCCATCCTTAAGAGTGCCACCTACATCCCCACCTTGAGAGTGCCACCTACATCCCCACCTTGAGAGTGCCACCTACATCCCCACCTTGAGAGTGCCACCTACATCTCCACCTTGAGAGTGCCACCTACATCCCCACCTTGAGAGTGCCACCTACTTCAAAATAATATTCTCCATGACTGTGATATTTTTAATGAGATTGACAGCCCAAGTCTTTAAAAATGCTCAAAAATAATCCTAAAATGACTGATATTTTGTTGTTACATTAACAAAAATATTTGTTCAAGAAATGTTAAATATAGTTCCCCAATATTTTCAGACCTGCCATGCACATGAAGAACCGGAAAAACAGAGGGGATTTTGCAAAATCTAGAGAGTAAAAACTGGAATATTTGTTCATTTGGGGCATTTGAATGAAAGCATATAATATAAGGTATTTTGATGGATTCAAAAGTGAACTGAAGAATTAAACACACTGAGTCAAACATGTCTTATTAATCCTTAAACAAGGGGTGTGAAGCGGCAGAAGATGTATTTCACTAACGTTCTTAAATCATCCTGTTATAAACAGTTATATGACGTCACAAGTTGGTTTGGTGGAAAATATTTTACTACTATTTTATTCAATTGGGCATGTTGAGAGGATGAGTGTGGATCGATCGGTGAGGCAAATGTATGAAGGTAGAGTGTGAGGATCCATAGAAAGGGGTAGGTCTTATAAGATGTGACTAAGGGCCAGTTTCATAGTCAAATTTAGTACTCCTCAAGTGCGGCGCTACACTAAGTACAAGATGACACCTACCTAAACCAGAATGGAATGGGACAGTTTCCTATGCGAGAACGGCCCATTCCATTCTGGTTTAGGTAGGTGTCGTCATGTACTTAGTGTAGCACCGCACTTGAGGCGTACTAAGTCTGACTATGAAACTGGCCCTTAATGTTGACGAATGTGTGAAAAAGATAAACATTTATGGTTTTAATAATAAAATAGCATGTGTGACTCGGTGTATGGATGTTGTTGAAGTGAAGGGAGTATTCAAGGATAGGGAAGTGTGGAAAGAGTTAGTGAGGATGGATTAAGCAAAGAGTTGTTGTCTTTCGAGCTATATGTACAGTTTTATGCCTACCCTCGTAAGGGATTGGCGTGATTAGGTATGTAGGGATGTAGTAATTCAATCTAAGCGGCCTGGAAAAATGGGAATTCTTTCTAGAAAACCTGAAATACAAAGGTAATTTGAAAGTAAAAACATAGAGGCAACCCTTAAATCTACCTCAATCTAGGAACTGTGGGAATATACTTAACACGTCTTTGAAAATGAGCTAAATTGACTTGGTATTGGTTTTTTTTTTACGAAGCCAGTTAAAAATTTAAGGCTGTTAATGGTTTATGGCCCCGTGGATTCCTTTATCCTTCTTATTGGTACATCGCCCCCTTGGTTAAAACGCGGGTTTTTGGGGCAGGGATCCGATCCACGTCGTAATACAACCACGCTATAACCATTGACTCAATTATTTTATAAAATGATATATTACACCACCGAGCACGATAAACATATCGAACGTAAACACAAGCAGGTTACAGGGAAAGTTACTTAAAAAATAAATACATTTTAGTAATTACTGTACTTTAATATTTACGGTATGCACAAGCATGATAGTTGAAAATGATTTAATATCCCATTAAACCAATACAATAATTCACTATAAAGATACTCAACAAATTTATTTATTCGATTCTTTAAGAAATATATAGTTTTATTTATAGGGGAATATTTTTTAAGATAATAATTAATAGCTAAACTAACTGCATAACCTTTTCTTTTTAAGTCACGTGGATAAATAACAACCGCGGAGTGATATGTTAACCATGTTTTTTTAAATAACTCACTAATTAACGAATATAGTGCATTATAACTTCTGTAATGCGTTTTAGTGCTTTACCAAGGCCCTTAAATCACCCAGTACTGCAGGTCTGGTAATTATAACAAAAAATTAAAATGCACACAAAATTCGCCCAGACAGCAAAACAGAATAAGACACTTTAACACTTTTAATAATTTTATAAATTAATTGTTTTGATATTTTTACAACAAAACAATCATATACACTATTTAAAATTGGAAATAATCCTGGATCCTTTGTTTTACAGATGTGTATACTTAAATATCCTTACAAATAACTTTTAGAACATAAAAAAAAAGAATCATTGCAAATATCGATTGAATGTCAATCTTTGTGAAAATAAATTTAATTTACTTCGTAAAGCTATATAGTTTGGGAAGTAATTTTACAAGTTTTTGATAACTTTTTCTACTAAGGATTACGGTAAAATTGGATTCTTTTCATGTCTAGTTGAAAGGACAAAAAATATTAATACAAAGATCATGGTTTTGTTTCGTGGTTGTGACAATAAGATAATCAAAATGTATTATTTTCATACGTTTAACTTTTTTTTAACTAATGTTTTGGGTCAGTTTCTTTTATTGAAGCTATTATATTTTCCACTACCGGCTTGCTACGCCTTTCATAGCTTCATATGTCTTCCAATCTAACTTAAGACTAGGACAGGCACAAAATCCATTCCCTAGCAGTCAATTTGATCAATGTGAAAGGGTGAACCCGTATTTTCATCAAAATAAATTTTCGACCATACCTGTAATTTAACCCGGAATTCTTAGTTCAGTAAGACACACTACCGACTGAGCTACGGTGTGTTCTTATAACTATTCACCACAAATTAAAACTAAAATAAATGTTTTTTATAACTTAGAAAAAAATCCCTACAATATATTAGTGTATATATGTATATATATGTATATATATAACCACCTTCATCTCGTACAGTTTGTCATCTGTATTTAGAAAGGAAAGGCCAAATTTAGAAGCTCTCGTTTATATATTATGTGGTTCACTTAAAAGATATTTATAAACTTCCAAACGGCTATTTTCAAAATTTCATATTTCAATAATGTAATAAACCTCCTTCGATGGGTGCATGGTCTAAGGCGTCACTATCTTAATAGACAGGACTAACGATGACGGGGAGCTCGGGGTTCGATTCTGGTTGGGTGTACTGAGGGTAGTTTTCCTGAATAGTCTTCCACTCTCCATTGACGCAAATGCGTGCACACTTAATCTAAATACAACCTTTATCATCCTTAACGCATTAGCGGGATTTAGTACACATGGTGCTTGAAAAAATGTATATAAAATATGTAAAAAATATTAAAAATAAAGTTTTTTGTGGAGGTTTTGGCTGCCAAACGGGAAAGATGTTCAGATGATGAGTTTGCAGACTATATGGTTTGGTGTATGGATACAGTTTTTCCCAGTTGTCAGTTAAGGCTATTCGTACAAAAATAAGGGTTTAGTTACAGCTTACAGATTAGTAGTATTAAAAGTATGCTCGTTATTATGCGTTAAACGAAAGTAAGTAGTTTATAATCTCAGCGATAAAATATACCCATAGATAGTAGTAAAACAAACAAATAAAACACGCAAATTTGGAATAGCTTATCACTAGCGCCTGTCACAGCCTTACTTATGCAACCTTAACATAAGCTCGGCATTGCGTGTTTATCTATCGCTCAGGCGCGCGGCTTCATTGAACATTGCTGAGAAGATATTTATAACCGTTATGTTTTATCTGACGCAGGCTAACTTTATCTTTAGACACTTTCATTTTCATGTTACCATCGAGTGTATACAAAAGATAACACAAGTTTATTAGACTTAAGGTGGGCTCTTATCTTGAATATAGATTTGGTCTATACGTTACAACTAGTTGATAAAGGATGACCCGCCTCGGTGGCGTAGTTGGCTAACGCTCTAGTTCCGTGTTGAGCTCGACTGCTGAGGACGGGGAGATCAAGGTTCGAATCTCGGTCGGGTGAACTGGGGGTGGTTTTTCCTAAATGGTTTTCCCCTCTACCTCCACGCAAATGCGGGTTCACTTCTGCTAATTCAACCTCCCCAATTCCTAATCCACTAGCGTAATTAGTACTTAAAGCGTATAACCCGAACGGGTAGTAAGACGCGGTGCTAAATAATAATAATAATAATAATTAGAGGTATTTTATAAATATTGATAATATCCGACCTAAGCTACAACTCTGGCTTGATGTACGAGTACGTGGAAATAGATTTAGTAGCGTTTCAAGCTGTTTAATGTGGTAATGTTATTCCCATTAAAATTGGGCTGTGATTCGCCTCTTATTGCATTTACATTATCTACACTAGTACAGGTGACCTGCTGGTCTAGGGGTAACTTGTCAAGACCTCTATGCTGGCGGCCGGGGTTCAATCCTCTGTCCCGGCACAGATTTATCTGATTACCAAACCCTTCCCTCACCTATGACAAGACGTGTATTAATCACAACTTATGAATGTGAGGAAAGCCAGGTCTCCACCGTGGTTCGGATTCCTCGTCAAACTGTAAGTCCTTCATTTCATCTCACATTCACCCTACCATTACACATTAGCGAAAGTGCCACATTAATATTTTTCCGTCCGACCCACCCTATCACCTTTCTCTTTATTTTGTATTTCAATCCTACACAGCTGTGTATATTTTCAGACATCTTTTGAATGTCTCTTGCTTGCATTTCTCCTCAATACCCCTTTATTCAGTCTCCTCTTTGATCCTGTCCTTCTCCCATTTGACTAGCCAGTCGCCCTTCATTTCAATCGACCAATTTATTAGCTAATTGAATAGTCACCGGCTTAATTAGTAGCTTCCAATTAATCATACGTGTTTTTTTTTATTAAAGGGCCAGTTTCTTTTGGCTCTCAACACTGGTGGTACAGTCAAACTACCATTGCAAGAACCTTTTATGAATATTCATTACAAAATCCATGCGAGAATAACCAACATTAACAAGCCGTTATTAAAGATGGGCCTATATACTTTTCTTCTCCCCCCTCCGCCCCCCCCCCCAACACG
>CABFOV010000226.1:69879-92151 GCA_902141375.1 Timema poppense
CAATTACATATATTGTGTTAAGTTGAAAAGGCACTCCCTAGCTATCAATTTTAAACAAAATTGTAAGATTATTTTTCTAAAAATTTTGCCTTAAAAAACTCACTTATTTGTAAGCTACCTTTAAATTAAGAGCAAAGTAAAAAAAAAAAAGATCCAAACTATTGTCATATGACTACTAAATATCACGTTTGAACAAAATCCATCAAACCATTTCAGATCCGTGGCCAGGGACAAACCAAATATTGTAAAATGCTTTTTTTTTTGTTCGGACACACACACACAACGTAAGTATTCTTCATGATACCGAGGCCGGAAATTTTCACGATTATAATAATTTCTCTTTATGGGAGAAAGTAAAACTTACTGCTATTTTAATCCACTAAAATTTGTCTTTTATTTCTAACGAACAAGTAAAATAAAATGTTTTAGGTATAAAACCAATTTTAAGATTATTTAATGTGCAAATTTTTTGCCACCAGAATAGAAATTAAAATGTACATTTTCAATGATTTGGGATTTTGGTTTAACATCTATAAATTAGGGTTGTGGGGGCGGCGTTTGAGGGGGAAGGGGGGGGGGAAGAAGCGGGAGAGTTAAAATTTTAAAAGTAAATTTCAAATTGATTGGAATTTTTCAGTTTTCTTAAGTGAGTTAATTTAGTTTATTTTTGATTTAAGGCCGATGATTTACTCTGTAGAGCAATCTTGTTGATTAACTTTAGCATTGTTAAATTTTCGGATTTCTTAAAACGATAATTGGTCTCTTATTCTAGTGATAATTTATATTATTTTAACTTGATATATTTCAAAGTCATTTGATTTTTCACAGCGTCTTGAACTATATATTATTAACTAACTAAATGGGGACGGGAGGGCAAAGGAAGGTAGAATTTAAATTAAGTCCACCTGAAATTGCGTGGAGGGAGAGTGGTAAACGATTTGATGAAAAACCCACCAGTATACCTGTATGGGATGCTAAAGCTAACCTACCGTCACCGGTATATTAAACTAGATGAGCCTGGCACTTATTTGACGAACCAATCGAGGTGGGATTGTTTATTTTTATTATTTTACGTTTATAAGAAAGGCTCTAATCGAGATACTCAAGAGTGAAGTTGATTGGAGGAAATATTTCTTCACTAGTTTAAAAAGAAGATTAAAAAAATTATACTTGATGTAACTGAGCACGGTTTGACCCTAGGATTCCCCTTTAGCGGTAATCAAACGTAAAATATTACTATTATTATTATTTGAGGTATTTAACGTGCACTTTCTGAACCGATTGATTATACAAGCATAAGGGAATTTCTATGAGCGAGAGCGAAAGGGCCTACCTATTTTGCCAGGAAAGGTATGTTCACATACAGTTCTTTTACATGTCACAATCGGGACTGACAGCTTTACTTCCCCTACAAGGGAATTAGTGCCATGGATTTTTATCGCTAAAAAATAATAATTGTGGAGCCCGGCTGGGTTTAAACCCATGAACATCACGTTCTAAGGTGAGCACTTTACCCCAAGACCATCGAGGTCAATTAGAAATATATTAACATATTTATAAACGTCTATACTGAAAGAATTATTGTAGGCCCATAGCTCACTTTAAAACAAAAATGGCTAATTTGGAGTGATAGCTCCATAATTTTCTCAGAAAAAAGGTTAAAAAAAAATAACATTCCCGGTGAATCCCGTCAAGATTAAACGGTGACCCCCTGGTCTAGGAGTCAAGACCACTAACCACTCGACTATTCCTATTTAACAGGCCTATACCGCATTTTATACACGGAACCGTACGATATAGGTCAAGAAAGGGTAAGACGGAAAAAAGCCACCAGACATAAAACAAACTATGAATATCCCTTGTCCCAACTACTCCCCCTTCCTCTCGATGGAACCCCCATGAGTCCCCTTAACCCTCTCAAACCCTCCTCCACCCACTCCCTAAATAAAAAAAAACCCCGCAAGACAAACTAAAGGGGATGAAAAACCCCACCAGTGATAGATGTCGGGGATCAACGAGGAAGGAAAAAATAACTTTTTTTTTTTTACCTCCTCGCCAATATTTGCTTCCCTTAACAGAGCTGTCTTCCTTTCTTTACACATTTTGTTTTCTTCTCTGAATGAACTAATGTTTCATCTTCCTTTCTCTTGTCTGTCTAAGAATTCTTCAAACTCTTCGCCTCTTGTTTCGTAGAGGAATAATCAGGTCTATTAGAGTTGTGGACTGACTCTGCTATTTTTACCTATCAGAATCTTGAACAAAGCTATGTACATAATAGGATAATATAAAAATATAATATAAGATAGAAATGGTTATTAATGTTTACATATTTTTTTAAAATTCATTCATTATAACATTCATGCATTCTATTAAGTGTTAAATTAATGGTCTGGGGTTTTGTTGTCAAGTTTGTACTATTATAATGCTTGGGATTAGCAACCAACAAGCAGTGTTAAAGCTCTAAAACAAATGCCAACTTTAAAATCTTGAACTCAATATTTTCTCGACTTTTCAAATATCCTTAAGGATTAGAATAACGAATATAACTTTTTGAATTTTTTTCGATTAAGCACTAATTATTAATAATAAACAACATGCTTCGGTAGCCACGTGGTCTAAGGCGCCACTTTCGCAGTATACTAGACTGCCGGAGACGGGGAGATCGAGGTTCGAATCTTGGTGGGGTGTACTGAGGGTGAATTTTCCTAAATGGTTTCCCTCTTAGTCCTACACTATTAATGAAAATATGCTGTTATTTTAGACGGGTAGTAAGATGTTCAAATAAAATAATACAATAAACTCTCCATGGCTTAATGCTACAAGCCCCAGGGTGGTGGCGTTTTCTCGGGGAGGTATAAGTTTCTACTTGAGAGGGGACAGCCAGACTGGGGCCCGTGAGCGATTAAAATATAAAATAGAACACATTGTTTGTAATGAGAGGTGGCCAGACTGGAGCGCGTGCTCAAGCCGGTACAGTCTAGTTTACAGGCGCTAGGCAATATATTATTGTATGTTGGTTCATTGAGTGCTACGAAAACTTATCATTTTGACATAATTATTACTATCGATAGGTTTGGCACACTTGCTACTAACGGCCTAATTTAATTGGTAAGATCAAACCATATGTATATATATTGATATATATATATATATTGATATGAATATATATTGATATATATATATTGATATGAATATATATTGATATTGATATATATATATTGATATTGATATATATATATATATATTGATATATATATATATATATATATATAACTGAAATGTTAAAATACTTTAATATTATAGTCAAAGTAGGCCTTACAAATAAGCTTCACCATTAGCACGTATATAGGATGGGAAAACCACAACAATAAATCACTTGTCAAAAACCACCCTCAGTTAATTGAGCCAAGATTCGAACCTTTGCCTCCTCGTCAACAACTATCGAGAGCTATCTGTTAATCACGCGCTCGCTCGCTTGTCAGTCGGGCCGAACTCTCAGGCCCTCCATACACGTACATTTAGAGACTTTGGGGTTATTATCTTCATTCTTCAGTCCGTCTTACAATCTGGTTGAGTGCAGTTGTTTACACGTCTTTTCGTGGGTAAAATGTCCTCAGTTGATGAATTACTTGCATATGCAGCGGTTGCATGCGTCTTAAAGAAGAAAACCTGAGGATCAACTGTATTTACTTTTTCAAGAAGTTGAGGATATTCTTTCGCCTTCAAATCGCGATTATGACACTCTTTATTTTTATTTAACACAATGAAGGGAGAGTGTTGAACTCGGCGATAAACGCAGATACAAAATCTTTTGACCAAGTGACCGTGGCGTAGTAGAGGATCGAACACGATGTATCACTGAGCACGTGGAGCGTGGAAACTGAACCGATTGAAGACGTGGTCTGCCGGTAGGCCGCGTTTCCTCCACACACGTCAGTTCCGTCTGACAGGCACCACGGTCCGCAGGTAGAACTGTCGGAACTCCCACAGTCCAACAGTCCAAACGATTGGCCGGCCGGCCTCCTCACAAACGTCAATTAGGCCTTTAAGACCTCAACTGTTCAGGCCTAACGGAAGGCAAAGCTATACGTGTCTGGGTGGGGGGCTTAAATATTGTACCCTTTTACCCTACAGGAATAGAACCTTGTGATAATGTTCAGACCTGTCCGTTATCTTCGTCAGTTATATTTACCCAAATGTATTATGAACCGCCCTTTCTTGTATCCAAGTCAGGTCACTGACCTTTTATTTAAAACAAGGCCATTTTGCCTAATTTTATTTTGGTTTAAATCTCTGGGAGAGGGGGACGGTCGGGTCCTCAGCCTTTGGGGAGAGTTTCTGGATTCCTCTGCTGACAGATATAGTTTTAAATACATTCGAATAATATTCAAATCTAAAAAAAAAAAAAAAAAANAATTTCGAGCTACATAAAATATTTGATATTCGTTTTAAATTGAAAAATGACACTTGGATATGGGATTATTCCTGGATAGCTCAGTGGTCAGCGCTTTGGAATACTAAGCCAAAGGCCTCGGGCTCGATTCCAGTGTCCAGGTGTCATTTTAAAATACAAAAAATATCATATTTAAATGTGGCTATGACCGTAATTATACACTAAAATAGCAAATCTATTATAATGTATAGTATATTTGGACTTATTTTTCCAAACTTGGAAAAGTAATTGTTTTATAGGCCTTAATATTATATTTTATTAAATACGTCTAATAATAAATTGAGAACCCCAATTCGCATTGAACCAGATATCTCTTTAAACCATCAAACCACTTGGCAACAAGATTGCACAGGTAAAAAAAAAAAATGAAAAAGAAAAAGAGCCAAGCCAACCAAGTTAAAGAAACAATTGTAGCAATATAACAGCTATATTGTTTCAAATCAAATAATTTATTTCCTTTCTTTTGTTTGACTGGTTTTTGGGGTGTCTTTTCTTTGACTTTCGTGATTTTGTACCGACTTTTATACAACGGACGATGTCTTCATTGTCTTCCCAAGAAAGCGAGCGATCTCAGTTCTTAAGATAATGTTTCCGTTGGTTTCCCCATTTTAAATATGTATATATAAATTGACAGGGGTGGGCAAAGATCACGTCTTAAATTAAAAACAAAGTCGATGAGAAGCTTGAAAACATGTGAAGCAAAGTCAAAAGCTGAAGTTGAAGATACAGTTTTTACGGATATTATTTTCTTACTCTATGGCATTAGGAACTAGAAAGTAAGTGACCTGGTGGTCTAGGGGTAAGGTGTCAGACTTCTGTGTTGGCGGCCGGGGTTCAATCCTCGGTCCCGGCATAGATTTATCTGGTTACCAAACCCTTCCTTCACCTCTGACAAGACATCTTGTGAATGTGGGGAATGCCAGGCCTCCACCGTGGTTCGGATCCCACGTTAAACTGTAGGTCCTCCCATTTCATCTCACAAGCTCCCTACCATTACACATTAGCGTAAGTGCGTACAACGCGAACGGGTAGTAAGACGTGGTGCTAATAATAATAATAATAACTAGAAAGTTCGTTGCCCCTCTTAGAAAAGTACACCCCCTATCTTGAGATAGTTCTATCCAGTCCACCTAATTACACCCTCTCTATTTCGTGAAAATTCCCCCCATCTGTGTCTAGTTCTTCCAAAATATCTCTTGCCATAGGGTTTGCCAGGCAATACCCTGAACACGGTTCTAGTTTTTACCACTCACACTACATGTCTTGTTCACTGTAATACACGATACAGGATTATCGTAGCAATGTATTGTGATGAGTACAGGATATGTAGCTCATGATGTCACCTCTTTAACTCTCCATTATCTTAATACCTTTTACAACCACATAGCTCTACTTTTAACTGATTCATTAGGTGCATGTCGGTAAAGAGAAGAGTTAACAGGGAGGGAATACCACTATTATTATTATTATTATTAGCACCTCGTCTTACTACCCGTTCGGGTTATACGCACTTACGCTAATGTGTAATGGTAGGGTGATTGTGAGATGAAATGGAGGACCTACAGTTTAACGTGAGATCCGAACCACGGTGGAGGCCTGGAATTCCACTCATTCACAAGTTGTGATTAATACACGTCTTGTCAGAGGTGAAGTAAGGGTTTGGCAATCAGATAAATCTGTGCCGGGACCGAGGATTGAACCCCGGACCCCCAGCACAGAAGTCCGACACGTTACCCCTAGACCGCCAGGTCACCGAGGAAATAACTAAGCGAACTATATTTTGCTATGCTGAGAAATCTGAATTTTTCCCAAGCCTACGTTGTCTATTATGTCGGTGTTAAATAATCGTTTAGTAACTGTTCTTAAAAATGATTTATTAAAATATTTCATATTTAGTGAGAGATTTAAAATATGTTTGTGATATATAAAAGTTTAATTCTTTCTTTGAAATGATTTGGAGATAAGAAGGGGTGGGACAAAGATTCGACCTACAACTTAAGACATCGAATCTTTGCATACCCCTAGAAATTGAGTACGAATTAAAAGGCCAAGCAATTTTTTTTATTCTATTTTTTACGAAAACTTGTTTCCTTCTTGTAATATTGATCACCTTCAAGAGAGTAGGGAAAGAGGAGGTCTCCTGTCTATCTTATTTCCTGTGACTTAAACACGTTGAGAGCTTGAACGATGGTTCTCGTTGAATAGGGGGAAAGGGGGGAATGAAATTTTGTGGCTCGACGTGACTGTGCTAAAGAAATGCAAATTTTGACAGGAGAGGAACGCCTTACGTACCCAAATTACATTCGTCAAGTCGGGCAGGATCCGCTTGCGTTATGTTACAGAATAGAGAGAGAGAGGGAGAAATGGGAAAAGGGGGGAGGGGGGGAGAGAACAAAATAAATCGGTCGCACACGTCTTCATTATTTTGAAAGGGATGTTTTTCCCCGAGAGAAGGGAAATAACTTCCCCCCTCCTTGTGCCAGGGAAAGTGTTTTACATTTTAACCGCGCGAAATAAAATAAGGAAGAAAGATGGATGAAAGGATGTCTTAAGTTGTGTTTATAATTTGTTTATAAAAAGTTACATTTAAACAAAAATAGGTACTAGTAATCTTAAGTTTATTTCATGTCGTATATTTTTTTTAAAGTCATTTTACAAAAAAAATATGTCCTTATACTCACCTACTCATCTTGTTCTTATTGATTATTCCTTGAAGTCATTATTAGGGAGCTAGATATCTCTATTTTTTTTTGTCACGTTTTACTAGCTGTCCAGGCTAACCGAATTTAAGTTCACTAACGGAGTATGGAAGGTACAGTAGCCCC
The DNA here is from genome assembly GCA_902141375.1 of Timema poppense. Classification (NCBI taxonomy): domain Eukaryota; kingdom Metazoa; phylum Arthropoda; class Insecta; order Phasmatodea; family Timematidae; genus Timema; species Timema poppense. Next base: position 77,158 of record CABFOV010000226.1, read on the forward strand.
ATGGCTTCTTTGGTGCCAACTGACAGCTGACAGATTAAAAAAGTTACCAGACCAAATTATGTATCCCTACGCCGAACCATATGATCTGCAAAAACATGTGTTTAGCATCTGTCACTTCTGACAGTCAAAATTTAGTTATATACCTAAATGTTGACTGTCAGAAGTCAGCTGTGAGCTGTCAGTCGGCACCAAAGAAGCCATGGGGCTACTGTATATGAGTAAATGTGATACTAAATTTGCCTGGAAGGAGAGTGATAAAACCTTTAAAACAAAACACCCTCAGTGTCCACTTTGGAATTCGAACCCGAAAGTCCAACTCAAAATATCGATACTAAAATTAATATTTCAAAAATCAAAGTGTTAGGATTAGGAGGGTAGTATTAAATAAAGAGATCTCGTATTAGTATAGAGAATATGGTAACATCAGAGTAAATACTCACAAGAATAGCCCTCCCCCCTCTCTTGCCCGCAAGTGTACTCAACCGGGGCTTAAACCCCGCATTTTCACCAACGTTGACCATAAGAAACAAGAGTTTAACACATTAGATCATTTAGAATTAGCTAAATCAATAATAAGAAGAAGAAAGAATGGTATTTTCATATAATAATGCGGGATTTTTTCCCCCTTTTCAGCTAACGCTAAATATATAAAGTCCTTTTAATGTAATTAAAATTCTACAAATGAAATTCACAGGCTTAATGCTAAGATGAATAGAGGTCTTTTACCCCCAACACCGACCCACAACCCCAAAATAAAGAACTTACGACAAAAATTAATTACATTATCAGATTAATTGCAAAGTTTCTCTTTTAAGAAGCGCAATAACAATAGTAATTGAACTTTTTTTTGTGTGTCTATATAACACCTCTCAATACATATTATTTTACTTCAGGCAATGGCGACAAAGTTTTTACTGGAAAGCTAGGCTAAGGATTTGTAAAGAAAATTCTTCTCCCCCCCACCCCCACCCCCACCCATCGGCTTTTTTCCTCTATTCCCTTGTAAACTTGGCATACAATGAAGGAGCATTCATTCAATAACTCAGAGTTTTGTTGAAAGCTTTACTCTGAGGAATATCAATGAGTATAGTCTAGGTCGAAAAATATAGCCCATTAATTCTCATTCATAACCACAAAGATATATATTTAGGCTTATTCATATTTGTCTATGCCTGTTAAATAGGCCTACATATTATATCATACCCATACATATAACTTACTATATCACAGGCTGTCTGGATGAATATCGATATATTTTCAAATGTGATCTGTAAATATTTAGTAAAAACTAAACTAACAAAACTAATTAAAGAATCAATTTTACGTCTATATGCTAAAAGTAAGGTTTAACCAGAACATTCACTATAAACTAACTTACCCTATTACAGCATCATTTCACATAAACACAAATAATATATTTTTATCTCCCCTTTAGAACTGATTATGGGTCCTTTAACAGTTCTCAAAACTGCGGTCTGAGAATGAAGAGCTGCTGAAAATCAAAATTGGAAACCAGGAGTTGGAAAATATAGAGCAGTTCAAGTACCTGGGAAGTCTGCTGACAAAGGATTCCTATTGCACTAAATACATTAGGTCGAGGATCGCCTTGGCCAAGGAAGCTTTCAACAAGAAGTTACTGCTGACCAGCAAGTTGAGTTTGGAACTGAGGAAGAACCTGACTAGATGTTGCATTTGGAGCATCGTACTGTATGGAGCAGAAACTTGGACTCTCAGGAAGATGGAAAAGAAATACTTGGAGAGCTTTGAAATGTGGTGCTGGAGAAGACTTGAGAAGATCATATGGACAGACAGAGTGACAAATGAACAAGTCCTAAGAAGAATGGGTGAGAAGAGATCCATTTTGGATGTGATTTTTCGGCGCAAAGCAAACTTGATCGGACACGTCCTTGGGAGGAACATTCTTCTGTATGACGTCATAGAAGGAAAGGTTGAGGGAAAGAGGAGCTTAGGAATAAGTAGGACTCAAATATTGGATGATTATAAGGTAATAAGAACATTATGGGAGTTGAAGGATGAGGCAGAGAACATGGCGCATTGGCGGTCTGAGTTCACTGACAAAATGAATGGATATGTCGTAAGACAGAGCACCTAATGATAATAGTAGTAATAACTAAACTATACATTCCTGAATGGTCTATTTGTTTATATGAATTTAAACTTTTGTTTTGAGATAAAGATTATAGATTTTTTTAAATTTATTTTTTAACTTTCCATTTCATTAACTCTTGAAATTGTTAATGACCAACATTTCGTATCTGTAAACGATTTAAGTAGAATCTTGTTTACTTAAATTATATTGAAAAACTTTTGCACTGTGAACTAAACGATTTGACTTTTGCTTGCAGAGTAGATTTTTGTTTACAGTTTCTGTTGTGTATTTTTTATATTCAGTTAATAATAATATTTATTTTATCTTTGAAAGTAAAATTTATTAAATTAGGCAATCGTTTATAAATGTAAAGAAAAAAGCCTGAGTATTTCTTGAAATAATGCAGGCCTAAATTGTTTCAAATACAAAAACTGCATTTATATCACTTTTGTCATTAAACTAGTTGATACTATTTTAAATTAAAACCAGAAAGGTGACCTGGTGGTCTAGGGGTAAGGTGTCAGACTTATTTGCTGGCGGCTGGGGTTCAATCCTCGGTCCCGGCACAGATTTATCTGATTACCAAATCCTTCCTTCACCTCTGACAAGACATCTTGTGAATGTGGGGAATGCCAGGCCTCCACCGTGGTTCGGATTCCACGTTAAACTGTAGGTCCTCCATTTCATCTCACAATCACCCTACCATTACACATTAGCGTAAGTGCGTATAACCCAAACGGTTAGTAAGACGCGGTGCTAATAATAATAATAATTTAAATTAAAAATATGTTAATATCGTTTGCATCCCATTATTTTATTTTAAAATTTGTTTATGTGTGTACAATCTGAAAAGATTTTCTTTTAAATAATTTTTATTTCTTACTTTTATACCTGGAAATAGTATTTTGAAAGTTAAAAAAAAAGTCTGTAATGTAGGTATATATACATTTAAAATATTTGTTTTTAAATTATAAAATCTGAAATAACGGTAATGCATATTTTTTAGTAAGGTTTAAAAATATTTGGCCTAAACATACAAACCTATATCAATTGGATTACTCCCAAAAGTTTTCAAGTATTAGATCTACATTAAATCTAAGTATTTTATCTATTTTCTATGGAAAGCATTCCTTCCAATGACTGACTGTACCACATTCTATAAACTCTGTACTTTTTTTATAAATCTTTTTATTTCGGGTGAAGGGGAAAGAAAGGAAAAGTTTTTGAAAAGCTATATAAATCGAGTTTGCTCCAAGGGAAACTAATGCAGAGCGATTCATTTTGATTTGACAGGCTTAGATCTTTTTAATTATAAAAGGAAATATGGAAAGTGTACTCATTTTGTTTTCAATTTCAGAAAGAGTTTATTGAAAGTTGAGCGAGATGGTATTGCGGGCAGGGGGGGAGGGGAGAGAGGGCTAGTGACTGTCACTGATAGTAAAAGTAAAACACATTCTTCCTTCTCGCGTTATGGGTATTTTATGAAACGTAACCAAAATATCATGTAACATCGGTAACTGGTTCATTCTTTTAGTTTTTGAAATTTTTGTATATTGTAAGCTCAAGGACTGAAATGAAAAATGTATAAATAACAGTTCCACGCTAGATTTAATTTATAGTAGTAATGACTCCCATATTGTTTTTAATTTACCTGATGATTTATTTTTGTCTTTATTTAAGTATTCTTTTCCTTTCACCTCTACGCTAATAGGTTATAGATGAGGAAGTTGTAACTGAAGGGAGATGCATACGCACTCTTGTGGAGAAAGAACAAAAACTGTGTAGCAAAAAAACTACACCCAGCTGGGATTCGAACCTTGACCTCCCCGTCACCGGCAAACTACTAGATGAGGTTGACGTTAAATCCATGTGTGATACACACTTTGTTAAATTATATATATTTATACATTTTATTATATATATATAACTTTTCCATTGATTTCCTTACTCATGTATTTTTCTATTAATAGCCTTTACCTTACTCAACTATTTTTTTTATTTATAGCCTTTCTCTTACCTTTTTTTTTATTTATAGCCTTTCTCTTACCTATTTTTCTATTTATAGCCTTTCTCTTACCTATTTTTCTATTTATAGCCTTTCTCTTACATATTTTTCTATTTATAGCCTTTCTCTTACCTATTTTTCTATTTATAGCCTTTCTCTTACATATTTTTCTGTTGATACATTTTTCTTACTCGCCTCTTTTTTTATTGATAGCCTTTATCATACTCAGATGTTTTTATATACATAGTCTTTCCTAACTCACCTATTTTTCCGTTTATAACTTTTTTCTTACTCACATATTTTTGCATTCATGACCTTAGCTTTATTCACCTATTTTTCTTTCTCACTTATTTACCACTCACTGAGAGCCTTTAACTTACTCTTCTATTTTCTGCACGTTTTACAAAAGGTTCCTGGTTCATTAGCTACATCATTTATAATAATGTGTGTTTTGGTATCAATCAACTCAACTAAAACATGTCATTTTACTTTCTCATATCAAGAGAAACTATTGTAATCGTGAAAATCTTCTACCTCGAGATTATGATGACTCCTTGCGTTTGATGTGTGTCCGAACCCACTAAATTAGACTTACAATTTTGTCACCCCCATGTTTTCTGTCTGTCTGTCTGTGTGTTTTTTTGTCTGACCTTGACCATAAATCTGAAGTGGTTTAATGGATTTTGTTCAAAATTGACATCTAGATGTTAGGTCTATAAGGCATTACCTCTTTAATTTTTTTTTTCATTTTAGTTGTAGCCCTCAAATTAAGTGTAGCTTATTGATGAGTTATTTTTTTAAATTCAAATATTTTTCTAAAATTGCTATAACCATTTTGTTTAAAATTGATAATTTCTGTTTTTATTTTTTACTTTACAAATAACATAACGAATTTTACCCCAAATATAAATGTATTTAGGAATAGCCTACTGATGAGTCATTTTGAAAAATTCGAAATATTTTGAAAATCGTTCTTAAAATTGTGTTAAATAATATTTATTTGGGGAATGTTTGAAATAACAAACCAAACTTTGTTTGTGTGTGTGTGCGCGTAAAATTGGTTTGAGGGTAGTTTACTGATGACTGATTTAAAATAATTAAAGATTTAATCAAATAGCTTTAACCATTTGGTTCGAAATGGGTATCCTCGGTCCTGGCACAGATTTATCTGATTTCCAAACCCTTACTTCACCTCTAACAAGACGTGTATTAATCACAACATGTGAATGGGTGGGATTCCAGGCCTCCACCGTGGTTCGGATTCCACGTTATACTGTAGGTCCTCCATTTCATCTCGCAATCACCCTACCATTACACATTAGCGTAAGTGCGTATAACCCGAACGGGTAGTAAGAACGCGGTGCTAATAATAATAATAATAATAATAATATTATTATTAAGATCACGAGCTATCAGATAACGCAGCCACCTTCGACTCGGTAGTTGGCTTAAAGCTGCCACGTGTACAATTGTTATAATTGTAAGGGATTGCATATTTAAGAATCAAATAGCCAAAGTTATAATTTGTTTTAGTTCAGAATTTTATATCTAGATGCGAATAAATCCTCACTAAAACAATGACTTTTGCTATTTAATTCTTTAATATTGTGTTCAAGATTGATATTTATAGACTATTTAACTTAATAATGAATTATATTTGTGTTTTTTTTAATACATCAATGGAAGGCCAGTTGACTTTGAAATATTTTGAGATAAATTGAAATAAATCGAAAATAACCTTTAATTTATATTTAAAAATGGATATCTGGAAATAGTTTTTCTTGATACTTTAGAACATATTTTTATTCTTACAAAAATAATTATATAAACGTAGTTTACAGATAACTCACTTTTGAATTATTTTTATCAAGCTTTAATACACTATATGAGAAAGTTTGTACGACTGTGTGGTAACATTTATTTTATAATATATTTTTATATAAAACTAGATATTTTTTAATAGTCATTATTTTAGGAGAAGCGTTATTTTAATTTTTTTTAAACTCCATTAAAATATCTCAAGAATTAGCCGCGGATATCTTTAACAGAAAATATTTTATTTCCAGCAAGTTCAAAGCTACCGATGATGCTAATAAGATTTTTTTCTTCTTAGCACTGCTTCTTAATACCTGTTTTGGGTGCTGCCAATTTTTCTAACCTTGTATATTTTTTTGGTAGTTTTTATAACAAAAAAACATTTTTGTTCAAAATAATAAAACATTGCTCAGAAAATGCGTTTAGTTTAATTTTCTACAAACAGTAAGTAATCTCAACAGTTTTTGAATATTTTATCAAGGGCATGGAGGAATTGTTATATAAACTTTTTAAATGAAGAGAGAAAGTATTGGTTAAATAACCATGATGGCCGTGACAAATATTCAAGAAATGTTGATATCACCACTTGTAGAAAATTAATCTCTATATTTCTACTGACTTATTATTTTATTTTGGCAAATATGTTGATTTTTTTTGCTATAAAAACTGTGAAAGTACTGCCCTTAGCTCACACAGGGTGACTACAAAAAATTAACTATAAAATAAATCCACTGAATCTTCCAAGTTTTTCAGACAACATTAAAAAAAAACACTTTACCTTTGTACAGTTTTACTTTGCGAGTGAACATTATTCTGTTTATTACATTGAACACGTATTTTCTAAAACACTCTTAACCACTGACATTATTAATAGTTATTTATTCAGTATTTAATGTTTTGGATATTATTTGTGGCCTTGTGTAAATTTGTTATAAAAAAACCTTGCGGAATCATCCGATTTTAGCAAATTGCAATATCTAGCTAATGCATTTTGCTAACACCGAGAAACCAAATATCTTACTTTTGCTCAGATTTTTAGGAGCTTAATTATTATTTTTTTCATTTATTTGAAGTATTTAACGCGAACTTTCTGAACTAGATGATAATATCAGCACACGACTTACTAACTAACTTAAAATCTAGAACCAACACAACACTTCAATGGCCGGCAATTTTAAGAGGAAACCCACATTTCACCCATGATAAAAAAAATTGGTCATGCTGGGAATCGAACTCGGGACCCTATGCTTAGTAGAATAACACACTATTAACTGAGCTGCGGAATAGGTAAGTAGTTAAATTCCCTGATATCGGTAAAATTTCCCTAACTTTTCCCCGTTCGTAGTCACTATTATGACGCGACCTCTACCTTGTGAAACAATTTCTACGAAATGTATGAATTTAGTTTTTTTTAGAGTTAATCTCGATATTTATGTTTTTAGGATAATCCTTTTAATGTTATAATTAATAATGATGGTGTCCAGCGAAAGTTTCATTAGAAGTTCCTAACGCCCTAGGTATTGAACTTTATTAACGAGAGCAGTGGAAGATAAAAAGATAAAAAAGAAATGGATAGAGTACAGATAGAGAGGGAAGGTTATGGTTTATTATAAATGTGTTACAGTAGTTTATATTTATGATTAGTACGATACCATAGCTGAGTTGATAGTGCCAACCGTGGCTGGTGGTAAACAGCTGATTATCAACACATTTTATTTTCTATTATTATTATTAGCACCGCGTCTTACTACCCGTTCGGGTTATACGCACTTACGCTAATGTGTAGTGGTAGGGTGATTGTGAGATGAAATGAAGGACCTACAGTTTAACGTGGAATCCGAACCACGGTGGAGGCCTGGCATTCCCCACATTCACAAGATGTCTTGTCAGAGGTGAAGGAAGGGTTTGTTAATAAGATAAAGCTATGCCGGGACCGAGGAGTGAACCCCGGCCGCCAGCACAGAAGTCTGACACCTTACCCCTAGACTATCAGGTCACCCAACTTTATTTTCTAGTGGATAAACATATATTTGAGATAATTGTCCCGATGGTTGTTTACAAATTATAACGCTGTCTCGTGGCATAATCCAATACATCGATTATCACGCTTTATACCCACCTCGTTGGCGTAGTTGGCTAACGCGCTTGTAGTGTCGAGCCCGACTGCTGAGGAGGGGAGATCGAGGTTCGAATCTCGGTCGGATGAACTGGGGGTGGTTTTTCCTAAATGGTTTTCCACTCTACCTCCACGCATATGCGAGTTCACTTAATATAATTCAACCTTCATAATTCCTAATTCATTAGCGTAGTTAGTACTTAAAGCGTATAACCCGAACGGGTAGTAAGACGCGGTGCTAAATAATGATAAAAACACGCTTTACATTAACTATTTGTGTTAATCTCCACACAACGGACCACGGAGCTGTCTACTTGCTTCTGGCTGTACAGCGCATGCGTTGTCAAATGCGCATGCGCACTGATTTGAATTGTTTGGTAATGAGATGTGATTGGTTCTCCTGTGCCGAACATCTCGGGTAGAGCGGATTAAGTAGAGGTGAGTTGAACTTCAACAGAACTCGCGCCGATTAAGCGGAAATCTTGTGATTGGCTTAGAGCGCGTCACGTGACCAAGTTTCTTTTCTGCGCTAGTTTTTCGGCAAAATTGTGAAACCACAGTAAGCCACCAGTGCTTGTCGGTCAGATATTCCTGGTCTTCTCCTGGCAGTGGCGGATATTTAACTGTTTTCTAAGGTTGGGACACCCTGTAGGTGTGGTTGCTTCGTCCCGATGAGATGTGGATGATGATGATGATTACGTGGTGGCAGTAGAAGTCTTATACCTAACTTAAGCCTTACTATTATTAGCACCGCGTCTTACTACCCGTTCGGACTATACGCACGCTAATGTGTAATGGTAGGGTGACTGTTAGATGAAATGGAGGACCTACAGTTTAACGTGGGATCCGAACCATGGTGGAGGCCTGACATTCCACGCATTCACAAGTTGTGATTAATACACGTCTTGTCAGAGTTGAAGGAAGGGTTTGGTAATCAGATAAATCTGTTAAGCCTAATTAACCAGATCATAGCAACAATAGGAATAATTTCCCTTTGGGGAAAATACCTATGGTTCTGTTGGGGAATTGAATCCTGGACCTCAGTAAAGCTGGTCAATAGCCCGAAAGGACGGATACCTTTCACTCTGATTGGTTCTGAAACATTAAGAACACGGTAAGCAAGATATCTTTAGAAATTAGAAAGTATTTTTATGTCAACATTGATAATACCCGCGTCGTTGGTCGAATGGTCAAACGCGCTACTCTCGCAGGTTGGACTGCCAATGATGAGTGGATCGTGGTTCGAATCCTGGTCGGATTTTCTGAAGGCGGTTTTCACTATATGGCTCACCATTCTCTTTCCACGTGAATGTGGGTACACCTCATCTTAGTTCAACCCTCCTCATGTATAACACATTAAAAAAATTAGTACATATGCGTATAAAATACGAAAGGGTAGTTAGACTTGCTGCTAAAAAAATAATAAAACTAAACATTTTGATAAAATTTTCTTTTATCGGTATTATTATTTTATAGGTACTCTAAATGACAACTAACGATCACATGACTTGACGTATATATACATTAAAATGTTTTTATAACTGTCAAGGAAGAACATTCTCGAAAATTCAAACATATTTTTTTGCGGCCAACATTGATAACATTTTACTATATTATTTGTGTTATTTTATAGGTATTTACCCGCCTTGGTGGTGTAGTTGGCTAACGCGCTTGTCGTGTTGAGCTCGACTGCTGAGGACGAGGAGATCGAGGTTCGAATCTCGGTCGGGTGAACTGGGGGTGATTTTTCCTAAATGGTTTTCCACTCTCCCTCCATGCGAATGCGAGTTCACTTCCTGTAATTCAACCTTCCCAATTCCTAATCCATTATAGTAATTAGTACTTAAAGCGTATAACCCGAACGGGTAGTAAGACGTGGTGCTAAATATATATATATAGGTATTTATAATATTTATCAAAGGTGACAGCTACAAATAACATGACTTGATGTATGATTATATTAAAATTGTTTTAGTAACTTTAGTAACTACCAGATACTATTCTTCCTACCAAAATCAGGGTATATCAGCGTTCCCCAACATAACCCTATATAACAACTAATTCCCACCCACAGGAACGTAAAGTGGAACGAGAGGTAATCGAAACGATGACCTTCCGTCTCATTGTCCTGTTGTCCTGACTTTCCCTTATCGGGCAAGACTAATGGCAGGTGTGTGTGTATGTATTCTGAGGGCTTATTCGCACCCACCCAAAGAGCAGAGGATCTACACTGAATCTTCCTTTACTTTGTAGTGATGTTGGCTTCACTGTATAGACATGAAAATAACTATTTCTATACCTTTTGTCCAACAAACCTGATGTCGCTATACACGTGTGTGTGCCGTGTTGCTTAACTTACACAACATTATTCAATTTCAACCAAATGGATGTTAACTGATGGTGTGTATCGTGGTAAAATCTAACCCATGATGGTGGGAACGAGCAAAGTTATGCTAACGACTATACCTGTATGAGTCTAGCAAGGCTGAGTGAATATACCTCTATTGTCACGAGGGAAAGATAGGGTGTGAGGCTTTACAATGCTATGGGTATGTTTATAAAGTAACAATAAATACAGTGTTAGAGGTGCACTTGAGAGAATATTTCATAGTGGGCTAAGCCCCGAAATTTGATGATTTTGAAAGTTGCAAAATAATCTATGTGCTCAGACACGTAGCCAGGATTTCATTGGGTGGGTGGGTGGGGAGGGGGTTATCCAATGCTATGCTACCCCCACCCTGACTTTATGTAAATCCCGTTATTTCTGACTTTAGGTAAAGTTTTTAGAAATTTTAAATGAAACTTTTTTGCGGTGTCAATAAATTCATATTGGTTTTGGGTTTGTTGGAAAAGTAGAAAGCAACAAATTTGCTAAATTAATTTATTATATGAAATTAACGTAATTAAAGGTAACTAACCAAGTCCAAATAATGAGATTACTACGTGTATGGAAAAGTGTTCATGCACCACTATCTATCCCTTTTACAAGAAATTTGGCGGTAGGTAAAACAAAACCACAAATATTTTTACTATTTCTATTATTGCATAACATATTATTTAATTGGGTTGGATCAGTGGCGTGGCGTATGTTGCTAACTCCTTGGGCAAGGCAAATATTGCGCCCCCTAATCCGTGGACCATCAGCACTGCCCGAGTCCCTTCCACCAGTGCAATACTAAACCCCTAGTCCCCCCCACCCCCACACTCAAACACATGTGTTGTTGCTAGTCGTGTTGAGCTCGACTGCTGAGGACGGGGAGATCGAGGTTCGAATCTCGGTCGGGTGAACTGCGGGTGGTTTTCCCTAAATTGTTTTCCACTCTCCCTCCACGCAAATGCGGGTTTACTTCCTCTAATATAACCTTCCCAATTACTGATCCATTAGCATAATTAGTACTTAAAGCGTATAACCCGAACGGGTAGTAAGACGCGGTGCTAAATAATAATAATAATGTATTTTAAGAAAATACTGATGTATTTAAAGTGAAATTAATCTAATGTTAGTATACATAGATATATTTAAAATCACCTGATTTTAATTTATGCAAATGTTGCGAGCAAGAGTACTGCCCTCCGGCGGGGTGTCAAGAGGTCATGTGACAAGATAAGTTCAACTCTCCACTCGGTCAGCCGCGTGCTGTAGCCTGCCAATGCCGTATTGGGCGATTGTTGTTGAACCATTAGATTGATTAGTTAGCTTAGGAAACTTACTGTGTAAAAGTTACAAGCAAAAAGATCATACTATATTTTCTATTGTATTTTTATTTATCTTTCGTTTCGGGGGGTGTCCGGACTCCATGGACATTCCCTCCTTCTCCCGCCCCCCCCCCCTTCCAGCTACGGCCCTGATGTGCTTTCTGCATTTTTATCTAATCAAAATTATGTTAAGTCAAAGTTAAGAGCCCGTCTCACCTCAAGGATATCACCTGACCTGACTGACTTAGGTAGGTAATGCAGCTCGAACCAAACTTCACATCGTAGTGCAGTTTTCTGTATTCTACCTTTTGAACACTAGCGGAATTGAGACCTGTGAAACTTTTTGATTACCTTTTCAAAAACTACAACAAACTTTAAAACACATTTCCAACATAATAGAAAAAAAAATCCTTTTAAATTGATTTTAAATTGATTTCAAATATGCTGTTAACAAGTGAAGAATTCACAAAGCCGCACTTTGTTTGGACGTTAACTTGAATATAACTTCCCCGGTTATTGTATTGCTAAATGACCTCTTAAAGTTGCCGATCTTCAGCCACTAAAGAGTATGCTTAACTCAAATAGTTAATCTTTTCTTCCCCCCTCTCCCCCCTTATCCCCGCTACACACACACACACACACACACACACACACACACACAATATAGGAAGACTCTGGTTTGGCTTATGTTAAAAGTATGAGCTTGCATATTTTTGTAAGATCTTTTCTAATAATAAGTTAACTTCCTACTACAAATAAGATTGCAAAATAAACGATTTTTTGGAGAAACCTCTTTATCTTATAATTATATAATCATAGCTTAGGTTAAGTTGTCCTATACACTGTTAATGGTGATTTTTGTTAAAAAGAAATATGTATCTTTAGAAGAAAAAAGGATTATGTCTAAATTTTCTTCCGAACAAAGTGTTACGTCATTTAAAATCGGACCTTCTGCATAAATACACCTCCGGTAACAACGCGTGACATAAAAATAGCCCAAGGTGAAGCAGAGGCCGGGTTGCCTAGGCCCACTGTTGAACAGGCGTAGCTTGCTGTCCCTTCCAAGGAATGGTTTTGACACTGTTCAAACAGCGGCCCAGACCAAATCTCGATTATACGTTTCCCACGTGGTAATACTTGGCGGACATACATATGGATACGATGACGGAATTACAGAACCGGTGGCTGGAATCATTGAAGACTTATCCTTGAGCGTCCCCAAATAGGACTAGGCATCGAGAGGGTCTCACAGATGTCTCAGAGCCCTGCTCAGATAATAGGCATATTGATCACCAGTGGTGCATGTTAGTCTTTCACCTAGGAGCTATATAACTATGTGATAGACCCAGGAGGGTCTCACAGACGTCCCAAAGGTTTGCTAGGAATAGAGAGATGTTGATCACCAGTGGTACATGGTAGGCTCTCAACCAGGAGCTAAGGAACTATGTGATAGACCCAGGAGGGTCTCACAGACGTCCCAAAGCTCTGCTAGGAATAGAGAGATGTTGATCACCAGTGGTCCATGGTAGTCTCTCACACAATCCTCTATATAGTAATATGACAGCACACCTTTACATAAATCCTGGTTCATCTTTTATTTAATTTATGTTTACTAATCATTTTCTTTGAGGTACGGTTAAAGCCACTTTGTGATCTGTAGTGTCGCTAAACTATTTAATTTGTTCTCGTACTTCCCTTCTGTAAGCACCAGAATATGCATTTGGGCATAGTTACAAATGCACCTTGCCAGGCTTGAACCGTGGACTCCCACTGTTAATATCCTTTAACTCTACGTGTCGCTAACGATTAAAAAAAAACTAAATTGAATAGATGAATAGGGCTAAGTTTTGTGTACGTATACCATCATTCGCTTGGAGAAGGAACAGTTTAAAAATAGCTAGCCGAGTTGATGCGTTTACGATTGGCACGAGCCCTGCCCCAATTCAGAGTTTGTTTACTCACCTGATCCTGGCAGCTACGGCCGTGATAAAAAATAATGAGGAATATTGTGCGTACAATGAATTCAATTCGTGTCGTTTTCTCTGTCAACCAAACATCCTATTGATCAGGTAATTTATGTTTACATTTGGGCCGCGTGGTTTGGACACGTGAAAGACTCGATAAACATAATTTAGGTCGGCCAGTTTTTGTCCTCCTTCCCCCCCCCCCACCGCTCCCCCACCCATTACACTCTCCACCCCCTAAACCGCGTTAATTGGTGATTAGTTTCCTGGTTGCCAGGCAACGATTGTAACACAATATGTCCAAAACACAAAATATTAGTTTTGAGTTATCGTTCTTATCAGTTTTACAAAAAAAATTGTACCGGTGGTCATGCCGTCTGAGACATCACAATCGCACTGTACTGAGCTACCTGTGAACGGGGGTGTCTGGGTTTGAAACTCAACTGGTGTGCACCATGTATATTCTTTTCCATAGGTGATACATCAGTTTCGTTTTATCATAATATATATCCACGCCAATGCGGGTACACATCTTCAACTACGATTCCTCATCCGTCGTAAACTAAGCGGCTAAGTGTTTTTTTACTTCGTATCCAAGTTATCCACATAGGCCTATTTACACTGTTAGTTTGGGGGAGAGGAAGGTATTATTATTATTATTAGCACCGCGTCTTACTACCCGTTCGGGTTATACGCAGAGGAAGGTAATATTTGTAATATGATGCACCCGCATTATCCTGCAAGAGTAGAGTGTAAAACATTTTAGGATAAGTCTCTCTCAGTACCCTCTGCCGTCATTTGAACCCCAATCTCCTCGTCATGGACGAATCAGATCAGACGAGGTTGACGACTTAGCTCACAGGCCCACCAATACGACATACGTTAAGTAACCCTTGGGCCCGATGTTTAACTGGTTTCAGGGGAGTTTTGTAGCCCGAGTCCTGGCCAACGATACTATGTTGTTGTTTTTCTCCGGAAATGGTTTTATCACCCTACCTTCACGTGAATACGGGTACACTTCCTGTAAACTCTAACTTCCTCATCACTATCACAATACTGTAATCATGCTTCATCATGGAAGGGTGGTTAGACACTGTGAAAGGTGGCTAACTATACTTCATTCACGGGAGGAGTTTACCTCTGAAAGGTCTTTTTTCTTACCGATATCCTACTATATAATAGATTTCTGGTAGGGGAAAAAGTCCTTTTCCAGGTAAACTCCTACCGTGAACGAACAATATTATTCGTACCGTGTTTGGGTCAGTGGGGTGGGGGGGGGGGGGGGGGT
>CABFOV010000226.1:155260-166657 GCA_902141375.1 Timema poppense
GGTCTAGGGGTAAGGTGTCAGACTTCTGTACTGGCGGCCGGGGTTCAATCCTCGGTCCCGGCACAGATTTATCTGATTACTAAACCCTTCCTTCACCTCTGACAAGACATCTTGTGAATGTGGGGAATGCCAGGCCTCCACCGTGGTTCGGATTCCACATTAAACTGTAGGTCCTCCATTTCATTTCACAACTACCCTACCATTACACACTAGCGTAAGTGCGTATAACCCGAACGGGTAGTAAGACGCGGTGATAATAATAATAATAATTTCCTTAATGGTTTTTCCACTCTTCCTCCATGAAAACGCGGGTTCAATTCTTCTATATTCAACATTATCAATTCTTAAACCATCAAAGTAATTAGTACTTGAAGCGTGTAGCCTGGATGGGTATTAAGACGTGGTGCTAAGTATTATTATCATCATTGATATCCACATTGATTGACACGAGGACTAAGTGTTGAGGCTTGTATAGTCTTGTTTTCCTGTGACGGGGGGGCTACGTATATTTGCGACCTGGTCGCCGCAATCATGAGCGTTTCCATAATTCGCGACTACAGCCAAGCGGCAGTGACCCTGGTCTCAAACGTGAACAAATTTGGGTCTCCCATATCAATCAAGTTTCTTGACGTTCTAACGAAATGGTCGCGATGTTTTTGTCACTGTGACCTGGTGGCAAGTATGGTCGTACCCTTAAGTTTTTTCATTTGTAATTTTTCTCCTTCCCTTCACATAAATGATGGTGAATTTCCTCTAAAAACTACCTTTCTTGTTGCTACCTTATTAGCACAATTAGAATGCGTATAGTCTATATACAGTAGCCCCATGGCTTCTTTGGTGCTGACTGACAGCTCACGGCTGACTTCCGACAGTCAACATTTAGGTACATACCTAAATTTTGACTCTCAAAAGTGACAGCTGCTAAACACATGTTTTTGCAGATCATATGGTTTGGCATAGGGATACATAATTTGGTCTGGTAACTTTTCAAAGCCGTCAGCTGTTAGAGGTGAGCTGTCAGTCAGCACCAAAGAAGCCATGGGGCTACTGTAGGTGGTAAGACTCTATGGGGAAACAATATACTATTTTTTTAAATCATCACTTATTACTACCTGTTCAGGCTATAGGCCTAACTTATATGGTAGTTACACTAATGGGGTAGGAATGAGAAAGGAATAATTTTAGAGGTAATCTACTCACATTTGCGTGGAAGGAGGTTGGAAAATCATTTAAGAAAACCATCCTCGGTAGACCCGACCGGGATTCGAACCCCTATCTCTCCATTTTCAGCAGACCAGCCTAACACGAGAGTGAAGTCTTAAGCTATTCGGCCACCGAACTGATATTATTACCTGGATTAATTTGGACACTTGGTATGTTTTGAAGGAAGCACCATCTGTGTATATTAACTTATATTTGCTCCACGTCTTACTACCCATCCGGGTTATTGGTTCTAGACCACGCTATTTGAGATGGGGAGAGAAGGTTAAAGTTTGGATGAAATGTTCTCACATTTACATGGAAAGGTAGCAAAAAATTAAATCTCTTTGGTGAAAAAAAACCCCTTCAATACACATGGCACATCGGCATAATAACTCCGACCTCTCCTTCGTTGGCAAACCAGACTAGGCGAGCTTGAGGCTTACTCCGCATACTCACCGGCTAGTCAAAGTTAGTTTAAATTGCGCCAGGGTGGTGCCTAGAAAAAGAAAGAGAAGTATTTAACAAGAGCGTTGATTTATCATTATTATTATCACCGCGTCTTACTACCCGTTTGGGTTATACGCACTTACGCTCATGTGTAATGGTAGGTTGATTGTGAGATGAAATGGAGGACGTACAGTTTAACGTGGAATCCGAACCATGGTGGAGGCCTGGCTTTACCCACATTCACAAGATGTATTGTCAGAGGTGAAGGTAGGGTTTGGTACTCAGATAAATCTATGCCGGGACCGAGGATTGAACCCCGGCCGCCAGCAAAGAAGTCTGACACCTTACCCCTAGACTGCCAGGTCACCTCCAGCGTTGATTTAAAAAAAACAACCAAAACATCTTTAACTAAACATGTTTAAGGGGTGATCCGTAAACTACGTAACACTGNGGTAAGGGTGAAATCTAATGGTGTGTCATGGAGGGAGGGTGGTTATATCTTTGTATTACGTGACACAGATCTTATATTTGAAATGTAATGTTGAAAAAAACTATTATTTTTAATGTTTTCGTCGTTGATAAACATACTTTTAGTCCCTCTTTTAGTATCATAAAAGCTTCCCTATGAAATAATTACATTAACTCTTGATATGAACACTTACGTAACACATGATGAAGGAGGTGGGGGGGCTCAGGATAAATGTCTACTTGATGATACATGGGAGTAAGTAAGGGTAAAATAAAAAAAGATAAGAAAAAGGTGTTACTTGATAAAAGTATGATTCCTAAGAGCCGTTTTAAAAAAAGAGTAAAAGTAAGTTCTTAATAATCTACACTATAAATAAGTACATATGTATTTTAGTAAATATTTATTTTACGTCAACTAGATTATTATTATTATTATTATTATTACCGCGTCTTACTAACCGTTCGGGTTATGCGAACTTACGCTAATGTGTAATGGTAGGGTGATTGTGAGATGAAATGGAGGATCTACAGTTTTAACAAGAAATCCTAACCACGGCGGAGGCCTGGTATTCCACACATTCACAAGTTGTGATTAATACACGTCTTGTCAGAGGTGAAGGAAGGGTTTGACAATCATATAAATCTATGCCAAGACCGAGGATTGAACCCCGGACCCCAAGTACAGAAGTTTGAACCCTTAACCCTTAGACCGCCAGGTCACCTTACTCGGTTATAAAACACTGGGAAGTAATGCAACGTATCTTCGTTTCTTTCTCATTTATCAGCGAGACTGATCTCATGAGTTTAGTTTATTCTATTTTAAATCATTTCTTGCGACCTCTTCACTTTCATTGAAATGCTCTTCACGTAATTAAATGCGTGGGTATGTTTATTACGGGTCTTATCGTTTTGTTGATGTTGGAGCGTCCGTTAGCCTGAAAGATTTACTACGCTAAGATGG
Source organism: Timema poppense (assembly GCA_902141375.1). Taxonomy (NCBI): domain Eukaryota; kingdom Metazoa; phylum Arthropoda; class Insecta; order Phasmatodea; family Timematidae; genus Timema; species Timema poppense. The sequence continues at coordinate 158,340 of CABFOV010000226.1, forward strand.
TTATCAGTAATCCGCACGAAATTTTGGGAGACAACTACACCTTACGACACCAAATCATTACTGAAATTATCAGCACATAAGAGTTGGGAGGGAAAAAGCTTTGCCCTAATTATATTTAGTGTAAATAGCGTGCAATTTCCGAACTGACTGACCAACTAAATATATAACCAACCCAACACCTAATCTCCCGTTAAATCACTACTGTAAACGAAGATATTCCAATTATTATATATCTAACGACTCCTGCTGTAATCGAACCCGAGTCATTTCACGTTTAAGCCAAACGTGTTAACGATTGAGCTAAGCTTTCAGACCTTTGTTATTGTTGAAGGGAGATCACATAATAACATACGATACGATACGTTTATTTGTGTAGAAAGTTTTTTTGGCACCGCATATTACTACCCGTTTAGGTTATACGCTTATTTAATAATTACGCTACAGCTTAGTAAGCACTTGGAACCAACTGTTTCCCCGACTGTTTCCCAACATTAAATAAACATTGTTTCCTGTCCAGAATACAATGACGAAACATTGTTTCCTGTCCAGACTACGATGATGAAACATTGTTTCCTGTCCAGACCACAATGATGAAACATTGTTTCCTGTCCAGACTAAAATGATGAAACATTGTTTCCTGTCCAGACTAGAATGATAAAACATTGTTTCCTGTCCAGACTAAAATGATGAAACATTGTTTCCTGTCCAGACTCCAATGACGAAACCTTGTTTCCTGTCCAGACTAGAATGATGAAACATTGTTTCCTGTCCAGACTCCAATGACGAAACCTTGTTTCCTGTCCAGACTAAAATGATGAAACATTGTTTCCTGTCCAGACTACAATGATGAAACATTGTTTCCTGTCCAGACTCCAATGACGAAACCTTGTTTCCTGTCCAGACTAAAATGATGAAACATTGTATCCTCTCCAGACTACAATGATGAAACATTTTATCCTGTCCAGACTACAATGATGAAACATTGTTTCCTGTCCAGACTAAAATGATGAAACATTGTTTCCTGTCCAGACTAGAATGATAAAACCTTGTTTCCTGTCCAGACTAAAATGATGAAACATTGTTTCCTGTCCAGACTAGAATGATAAAACATTGTTTCCTGTCCAGACTAAAATGATGAAACATTGTTTCCTGTCCAGACTCCAATGACGAAACCTTGTTTCCTGTCCAGACTAAAATGATGAAACATTGTTTCCTGTCCAGACTACAATGATGAAACATTGTTTCCTGTCCAGACTACAATGATGAAACATTGTTTCCTGTCCAGACTACAATGATGAAACATTGTATCCTGTCCAGACTACAATGATGAAACATTGTATCCTCTCCAGACTAGAATGATGAAACATTGTTTCCTGTCCAGACTACAATGATGAAACATTGTTTCCTGTCCAGACTACAATGATGAAACATTGTATCCTGTCCAGACTACAATGATGAAACATTGTATCCTCTCCAGACTACAATGATGAAACATTGTATCCTGTCCAGACTACAATGATGAAACATTGTTTCCTGTCCAGACTACAATGATGAAACATTGTTTCCTGTCCAGACTACAATGATGAAACATTGTATCCTGTCCAGACTACAATGATGAAACATTGTATCCTCTCCAGACTACAATGATGAAACATTGTATCCTGTCCAGACTACAATGATGAAACATTGTATCCTCTCCAGACTACAATGATGAAACATTGTATCCTGTCCAGACTACAATGATGAAACATTGTATCCTCTCCAGACTACAATGATGAAACATTGTATCCTGTCCAGACTACAATGATGAAACATTGTATCCTGTCCAGACTACAATGATGAAACATTGTATCCTCTCCAGACTACAATGATGAAACATTTGTTTCCCTTACAGAGTTCAGTTGAGCGAAAGATGTTTGTTGAGAATACTGCTATGGCTTGTGTTTTATATGTAGCTATGAGCTGTTCAAGAAGACAGAAGAAGAAAACGGTGATGGGTTCGTGTTAATTAACACTAACTGAAAACTGTCCATTTATTCTATTAAAAACATCCTGTCCCCGATATGAAAAATGGAGATATCAGTAACTGATTGTAGTCGGGATGGTATTCAAGAACGTATAGTGAATGCTTAGTGGACCGATAGTATGGTCCCGAGCATACTATCGCTATTACTTTTAACCTATTATGACGTAAGCAAACCGCCTCTAACGTCAACAAAGCATCCAAATAGCAGAATCAGACCGGCCCACGTGACTTTTTGTCGGAAATGTTAGCCAACATTGTTTCTTGTAACCCATTTGAAATGGATAACGGGAAACATGCTTTCCTCGCTGGGAAACATGCTTTCCTCGCTGGGAAACACAAAGGCAACATGAAAAAATGTTGGCCAACAGTTGGGCAACATGTTGGTAAACAATGTTTCAGAGGAAAGGTTTCCTGTTGCGTACTAAGCTTAATGGTTTGAGGGATGAGGGAATTTAATTTTATGACGTGTATCCGCATTTGCGTGGAGGGAGAGAGGAAATCAATTTTGTGGCATAAACATCCTCAGTACACCCAACCGAGATTAGAGCCTGGATCTCCTCATCATTGACAGTCTAGAATAACATGAAAGTAGCGCGTTAGGCCATACAACAATCAAAGTGGGTATTTCTTATTTAAATTAGTGGTTTTCCTTATCTCTCATCTTATAAATCTCTTCCAAATGACAGTTCCAGATTATCCTCTTAATTACGACCCTTACCATACACAAAATATTCCTGCTCCAACATATATAGATAGATATTTTATGGCGATACTTGGCTTTAAAAAAAACATTTTCCCTTAAACTTTTTTCAAGCTATTAATATATGTTTATTAATTTTAATATTTAATTTATGAAAAAAATAGCATAATATAATATACAATTATATCTCTGGTTGAAGAAAAGAAGTAACTTTTTAATGGTCCGCTTACCTTTTTTTGAAGTCAGAATGAGGTTGCTCTTTTAATATATAATTAAATAACTTTTAATATAAAATTTGAACTTTGAAAGCTATCCTTAGACATAAACAATGATTGACACTATGTCATGTGAATGTTTTTTAAGTATTATTTATACATTTGTCACGTTTATTAAACTCATACTCTCACCTACCTTCATAAAATCGTATTCATAATATATATATATTTATTTATTTCTTTGCCAATTTCAAAAGGGGTTCTCAATTTTCGCTCCTAAAAATAAAGTTAACTTGCGTTTGGGCTATCCGAATAATCAACACCAATGGTGGTGTAAATATGAGTAGCGTATAATATATATGAAATGTACCCGCATTTTAAAGTAAGGAGAATATAAATCCATACAAGAAAAAACAAAACCTCAGTACGCCCAGTCATGTTTCAAACCCCCCGTCACCGACCAACCATATCAGATAAAGAGACTGACGTCTTTGCCCTCAGGCCCACCAGTGCAGTGAGTATATCAAATAGTAGATGAGTCACTCGCTCAAAGTTTACGGGACAAGCCGTTGGCTTTTTTTATTTATACTCGCTGTTTAGTTAATAGGTAAACAGGGAAAGTCTCTTTTCCAAATTAAAAACCCCGCCTCCCCCATAACCCCACGTATCTGTGGCCGCGGGCTATGTTTAGCACCAAGCATCCGTGCGCCTGCGACACGTTGTCATAATTTACAACAGTCCGTCAGACGTGTACAACACTCCCACTTGAGGAGTAAATTATAATGAAATGCGACCACATGCACGTATTAGATCCGACTGTACAGGGTGGCTCATAATACAGCCTCCCTCTTCCGCCATTTGGTTTACGCATTAACTCGACCAACTTAAGTGGCCGAATGGTATAAGGTGTCACTATCATGGTAATCTGACCTGGTTATCACGGGGAGATCGGGTCTTGAACCCCAGTCGTTTGTATTGAGGGTTTTATTTCTTAATATGGTTGCATAATCTCATACCACGCTAATGTGGGTACATTACATCTAAAAATGCTTCCTTCCTCGTCCCTACCCCATTTTTGTTGGCTACATGTACAGTTTTACCTTGTAATGGAATGGCGTGATTAGGTATCATACTAATATTATAAAGAGGAAAGATTTGATTTTTTGTTTGTTTGTTTGTTTGTAATGAATAGGCTCCGAAACATCACTGTAAAACATTGTGTATTTTCTTTTATTATATTATTATGCCCGTGCGAAGCCGGGTTGGGCTGCTAGTTATATATATAGATGGACCGATGGAATGTATAATATAACCTGAACGGGTTTAAAAAATACGCCCTAATTACGCTATTGGAGTAGGAGTTAGGAAGGTAGAATTTATAGACAATTCACCCCAAACTTTCATGGTGTACGAGTTAGAACTATTTAGGAAAAAACCGCTATCGGTAGATCCGATCGAGATTGGGATTCCGACGTCGCTGTTATCGACAACCCAGACTGGATGAGCTTGACATTTATACTGCGGTCCAACCGGTGTGGAGACCTTTTTTTATTTATATTAGTGCGTTCAACACTGAGGTTACCAAGGACTTAATCTAAAGGGTAGATATTGGAAGGTTAACTTACCTTGGTGTAGTTGGCTAACGTGCTAGATTCGTGTTGAGTTAGACTGCTGATGATGAGGATATCGAGGTTCGGATATCAGTCGGGTGAACTGAGGGTGGTTTTTTCTAAATTGTTTTCCATTCTCCCTCCGCGAAAATTTGGGTTCACTTCCTCTATATTCAACCTTCCCAATTTTATATTTATTTATTTAGCACCGCGTATTACTACCCTTTCAGGTTAAACGCTTAAGCACTAATTACGATAGTGGGTTAAGGATTGGTAAGGTTGAATTTAGAGGAAGGGAACCCGCATTGGCGTTGAGGAAGAGTGGAAAACCATTTAAGAACCCCCTCCCAGTTCATCTGACCGAGATTTGAACATAGATCTCCCTTTCCTCGGTAGTCTGGCTCTACACAAAACTAGTGCATTAGCCAACCACGCCACCGAGGCGGGTAACCTTCACAATATCTAACCCATTAACGTAATCAGTACTTAAGCGTACAACCCGAACGAGTAATAAGACGCGGTGCCTAAGTACTGAAGGAAATACACCAGCATTTTCATTGAATGGGAATAAGTCATTATTTTTATCATTATTATTATTGTTATTAGCACCGCGTCTTACTACCCGTTCAGGTTGTACGCACTTACGCTAATGTGTAATGGTAGGGTGGTTGTGAGATGAAAAAGAGGACATACAGTTTAACGTGGGATCCGAACCACGGAGGAGGCCTGGCATTCCACACTTTCACAAGTTGTTATTAATACACGTCTTGTCAGAGGGGAAAGAAAGGTTTGTCAATCAGATAAATCTGTGCCGGGACCGAGGATTGAACCCCAAACTGCCAACACAGAAATCTGACACATTACCCCTAGACCGCCAGGTCACTCGTCATACTTATTTAATCACGTGAGGAGAAAAACAAACTCTTAACGCGCCCGGGATGAGATTTTAATCTTGACATCCACATAATTGTCTATCCAATATTCTGTGAGTTTTGCATCCTCAATGACGTGACCACTGGTGGAATCTAAAGAATCTAATGAAAATAATTTTAAAAAATTGTACAAACACTAAATATTTTTTTTATCACCACGTATTACAATCCGTTTAGGTTTTACGCCATTACACAACTATTTTTTGTGGATATACATACTTTAGGAATATATTAATCATTTCTTTGTAAGGTTATATGAGTTGTTAATAATCCGGACACCTACATCGGTGATCACGCAGAATAAGTTGTCACACTTATCTGGTATGCGTGTGTGATATCGGGGAATTTAGGTTTTGAATCTTAGCCAAGGGTACTTAAATTACTTTTCTTCAATGGTTTTCTCCCCCTTTCCCTCTCCGTGCAAATGTGGATACACCTCTCCAAAATTCATCTCAACCTAATTACTAACAAATTGTCGTTATTAGAAGTCAACATATGCGTTCTATTCCGAACGAACGGGTGGTAAGAAGCGATGTTTCATAATCACCGCATCAGACTTACGTGCCATCCTGTTCTCATTAGACTCGCTATTATACAAAGGCTCTTTTCATATCCACGCCCCCATTCGTCCAGATAGAAAGAGCGAATGACATACTTACGTTGCGTGCTGTGCATTACGCTTTGTGCGTGACATTGAGGTTTAAAAAAAATGTTCTCGTAATACGATATTATTATGGTAAAAAGAGGTATGTAGCTCTAATTGTTTATAATTCAACTTATGGGCCTCTTTCTTTATATCTCTCTTTCTCTATCTTCCTCTCTTTTTATTTCTGCCTATCTCATTTTATCTATTTTTCTCTTTCTCTCACTTTCTCTTTGCATCTGTTCTCTCTATTTCTTTCTATCTCTTTCGGTCTTTCTTTTACTCTCCATCGCTTTCTGTCACTATCTCTTTAGGTTTCTCTTTCATTCTCGCTTTTATTCCTTCTTTCTCTTTCATTCGCTATATTTCATTCTTTTTCTTACTTTCTCTTTCTTTATTCATATATTTCTGCATCTTTCCTTTCCTCTTTATTTTCTATAGCTTCCTCTTTCTTTTTTCTCTCCTTCTTTCGCTTTTTTCTTTATCTTTATTTCTCACTTTCTATCTAATTTCTCTCTTTCTCTCACGTTTACTATCTCTCTCGCGCCCAGCATATGATAATACGACGTTCTCTTTCTGTCTTACGAAAACCCGCTGACTCTTGCTCCCCTTGCGAGGGGGTTGAACTCTTGGAATGGACGATGCTCTCTGAGCTGATGGAAGTAGGGGGTGCAATGGGGGTTACTTGGTTGGATGGCTGTAGGGGGAGGCAAGGAATGTCTTAACTCGCGTTGATTTATCCTCTCATCCATATTCACCAAGACTTCCCTTTGCCCTTCCTTCATCGCTCTCCTACTAAAGAAAGACTCCTTTGGTTTTAGCATAGCTTACAACTGTGATCCTTGAATAATACTTTTCGTGTGTGTGTGTGTGTGTGTGTGTATGTATTATCCGTGGATTTAGGGTACTCCTAAATTCTAAAAGTGACTGTACACTTTGTACCTACAGTTCAAATTAAACCTGTTAAGAATTCGCTAGCAAACATTTGATTCACCGAATCTTTTGAATGATGATTCGTAAAAAAAAGATTGCATTTTATTTATTGGTCTTATCTATCCACTTCATTGGCCGCAAGGTTGCATGACCCGTTGCCCTTAACGTCACTTTATGCGGTCCGTGAGTGTTTGACATAATTTAAAACTGTGTTGGGGAATACACCAATAACATAAAATTGTTTGGTTTTGCATAACCCAATTTCTAGATGTACCTAATTGATCTTCAATGTAACTCTGAACTTAAGGCAAATATTTTGGTAGTTTTGTCCACCAGACTTTATTAAAATTATTTGCCTAAGGAAATGGAAGCATTGCACAATGCTTTAATAATGGCAACATTATTATAAAGCACCTACAGTAGCCCCGTGGCTTCTTTGGTGCTGACTGACATCTCACAGTCGACTTCTGACAGTCAACATTTAGGTATATACCTAAATTTTGATTGTCAGAAGTGACATCAGCTAAACACGTGTTTTTTGCAGATCATCTGGCACGGCGCAGGGATACGTAATTTGGTCCAGTATCTTTTTAAAGTGGTCTGCTGTCAGACAGCACCAAAGAAGCCATGGGGCTATTGTACTTATGTGAACACTCATTTTCTTTGATGAAACAGATCAAATCAAGAGGTCGTTCCCACCTGTATAATGAACATTTGGATGGAATCTTGCAAATAACTGGATCCAATATTGAACCTAATACTAACATTCTAATAAAAAGCAACCATTGTCAAGTCTCTCATTAAGCCAACTTATAAGTAAATCGTATTAGTGCCAGGTTTATGTTTTCTCTTTTGGAAACATGTGCGTTCTTTCAAAGAAATGTTACTGAAATTTGCGTGTGCACAAATTAAAATTTCGTTGGTGGAATCTGATAGCTATTGTTTTTGTGATCTTAACGAAGTGTTTTGCATTATAACTTTGTTTAATCACTAGCAGGGTGACCTGGTGGTTTAGGGATAAAGTGTCGGACTTCTGTGCTGGGGTCCGGGGTTCAATCCTCGGTCCCGGCACAGATTTATCTGATTACCAAACACTTTCTTCACCTCTGACAAGACATCTTGTGAATGTGGGGAATGCCAGGCCTCCACCGTGGTTCGGATTCCACGTTAAACTGTAGGTCCTCCATTTCATCTCACAATCACCCTACCATTACACATTAGCGTAAGTGCGTATAACCCGAACGGGTAGTAAGACGTGG
>CABFOV010000226.1:175353-194606 GCA_902141375.1 Timema poppense
GGGGGGGGGGAGGAGTTGTTCTAGCTAGGAGAAGGTGGGGGCGCCGAGCGAAGCAGGAGACCAGGAGTTAAAAGAGCTACTTTGAGAAACAATTTCGGGAATGTTCTCCAGAAACGATACATTCCAGGTTAACAAACATTTCCAATTATTGCTTACCAGAGGTAGAAGAAGGGGATGAGATGGAGTGAGGGGGTACCCATGGCCGACTACATTTATGTCAAAGGTAGACTCGAACTACAACAAACACCTTTGACCTTTTTTAAGTTTCTTTATTTACGTGTAGTGCTGTCAGGATCCTAACCTAGCTTCACTAGGATAAACATGACAACCAGACCCCAGAACTTTAACTGATCTCACTGGGAGATTAACTCGGTGTCTTTGGATCAGAAGGAAAACACATTTTCGACTGAGATATGACGTCAGACTATCATTAATTTGGGGAAGTTTGATTATTAGTGTTTATTTTATCATTTAAATTAAGTTTTTTAACCGTGAACTCAAAAACAGGCCTTAAAACTTTGTCCATTCACATGTCGGTCTGCCCTTTGCAACCAAAATGATTTAATAGATTTCGTTAAAACGTCATATTTACGAGCAATGTGGCAAATTATGATTTTGATTCAATTTTTTGAAAATTATTCCTAACGAATTTGCTCAAAATAGATATCTGGGAAATAATTAACGTTTTAAATAATATTGTAATTTGTATTTTAAAAACAAATTAATTTTATGGTAGTTAATTGATTCTGGAAAATTGTATATATTATACATCCGATAAAGTATTTAGTACCTTACCATACCATTTATTTGTATAGGTCTAAAAACAATGCATTCGAATAATATCTAAAAAATATATATTTTGGGGGCTGTGTAAACTTCAAGTTGGTGTTTATTTCAGGGCTTTAAACATAAATTAAGACCCCCTGGTGCTGGCAACGAGGCATTAGTTCGAATCCATCCAAATACATTGGGAGTTGTTTTACCACACGTGATTAATCACTTTGGTTCTCTCATCTTTTATTCGTGCTATTGCGGGTGCAAGTATTCCTAACCTCCTCCTCCTTTACACCTATATTAAGCCTATAATAGTTTGTACGTCATAAGTTAAAAGTTTATTATTATTATTAATATTATTATTAATAATAGTAAATATAATAGCAAGGGATCCCCTAACCACCCCGATGGTCACGAGTTTAAGGGGTTAGGCTCGTAATAAACGGTATTGGCGGTGACTAAGAAGTTTTATTTTTGAATCTTGGCCAAATGCACTAGGTGTGGTTTTCCACATATTATTCATTACTGTGGTTTTCCCCATCCTCTCCACACTTGGGGTCACGGTGCTCAGGCGTAAGGCACCTGCCCGACGTACGAAGGCAGGGACGTGCTCTGGACCCGCGCACGCTTCATATAAGCGAGAATTAGACTGTCTTTGCCACCTCCCGGTACTGACAAGTCTCCGAAAATCTGGTCGGGGCGGCCCTGGGCAATGTGTCCGGACGGTGGAGTCTGGGCATATCTTAGACCCCGACAGGTCATCTGTATGTGAGGAGCGGGGCTCCTGGACATGCACTAAGCGGTTGGTAGTGCGTACTCGTGTTGCGGGGATAGCTGGTCAGGACACCTCCACGAGGTCCCCGCTGGGAAACTCCGGATGGTTAGGGCCAGTTTCATAGTCAGACTTAGTACGCCTCAAGTGCGGCGCTACACTAAATACATGACGACACCTACCTAAACCAGAATAATAGGAAACTGGCCCATTCCATTCTGGTTTAGGTAGGTGTCGTCATGAACTTAGTATAGCGCCGCACTTGAGGCGTACTAAACTTGACTATGAAACTGGCCCTAAGTCTCGTAAAGAAGGTCCTGAAGGGGCGGAAGTAAAAGTTTGGGGCAGTGAGCACAAAGATGGGTTCAGCAAGCAGAACGGAGGAGGCAACCGTCCGGAGGCTGACCCCTTCGTGATTGGGCGATCACTAGGAGTGTCCAACTCCTACCCTCAATCCGGTCTCAGGGAGGGGAAGGGGGTCCCAAGTAACCCAAGGCAGTCTGACATGGGAGGGCTGGGCCTGGATTTGTCGGGTGCCCGAGTAAACTGGAAAAGCCCTCATGTACTCCGGTCCATGTCCGACGAAAAGGTTCCGTCCCAATGGTAACAGGGGTTGCACTGTATAAGGCCAAGAGCCCATGGACGATGTAACTGGAAAGCCCCCTCCGGGGGGGGGGGGTGTCTCGTAGGTGACTGGAGTTTAAGGAATGATATCCTCTCCACACGCTAATGCAGGTACACTTCTATATCCTCTTAGATTATGTCGTTAATAGTGCTCGTGTATCCTTATCTTGTGTCCACGCACTAAACGCTACAATTAAAACATATATATTGCACTAAGTTGAATACGACGAAGGAGCCTTTGTGAAACTGAGGATGTGGAAAGGGCACATCCTCCTTTAAAAAGTCACGCGCCGTTTCATCTCAATGCACACTTCACTAACTTCAAAGGGTAGTAAGTGAATCTCGCACGTTTCCGCTGGCGACATGGTGGTCTAGGGGTAAGGTGTCAGACTTCTGTGCTGGCGGTCTGGGGTTCAATCCTCGGTCCCGGCACAGATTTATCTGATTACCAAACCCTTCCTTCACCTCTGACAAGACGTGTATTAATCACAACTTGTGAACGTGGGGAATTCCAGGCCTTCACCGTGGTTCGGATTCCACGTTAAACTGTAGGTCCTCCATTTCATCGCATAATCACCCTACCATTACACATTAGCGTAAGTGCGGATAACCCGAACGGGTAGTAAGACGCGGTGCTAATAATAATAATAATAATAATAACGTTTCCGCTATGACGTAGCTTATAAACTAGGACCATATTATAATCCGTTGAGACTGCCGCCTTTCAGGATAAACGAAGAGTACGTATTATATTTCGACATTACTATTTATTTACTTGTTGGCTAATTTTTTTTACGCTTGACAATGCGGCTTCCTCTTTTATTATCAGAAGTTCTTTCTTGCGACAGGTCTATTATTTGGTCAGTGAACTTAGACCACCAATTCGCCATGTCCTTTGCCTCCTTTTTCAGCTCCCAAAAGTTTCTGCTTTCCTTCAAGTCATCCAATTTTTTGAATCCTCCTTCTTCCTAAGTTGTTCTTTCCCTCAACCTTTCTTTTTATGAAGTCGTTCATAAAGACAGTTCCTCCTAAGGATGTGCCCGATCCGGTTTGCTTTGCACCGAAGAATCACATCCAAAATCGTTCTCTTCCCACCCACTCTACTTACGACATGTTCGTTTATCACCCTGTCTGTCCGCCTGATCTTCTCAAGTCTTCTCCAGCACCACACTTCAAAGCTCTCCAATTATTTATTTTGCATCTTCTTTGAGAGTCTTAAGTTTATGCTTCATACAGCGCGATGCTCCAAATGTAGCATTTCATAGTTTCTTCCTCAGTTCCAAGCTTAACTTGTTGGTCAGCAGTAAATTCTTCTTGTTGAGAGCTTCCATGTCCATGGCGATCCTTGACCCAGTTTCTTTGGTACAGTAGGAATTCTTTGCCAGCACTTAGCGGACTTACCAGGTACTTGAACTGCTCTATACTTTACAGTATCTGGTTTCCAATACTGATTTTCAACGGTTCTTCCTTCATTTTTGGAAATCCCCACTACTTCTGACTCCTCAATATTTATCTCCATGCCATATTTTCTCCCTACCTCTTAGCAGCCGGTCCATTATTTCCTGTAACTCTTCTTTATTTTTGACTAGCAAATTTTCTCTCTATATATACTCTAAATATAAAGTAGGGATTTTCAACATTTTCCAAATCATGGCAAGATGAACAAAGAACTTCAAAATGTTAAGACAAACCATCAGTTTCTTAAGCAGAAATTGTATTATCAAAAAAACGCATATTAAGATTGTGTTTTAAAATGTAATAGCCAAAATTCTAAATATTTTGTTATTTAAAAAAAAGAATGTTGATCTTGGATTTATTCCTAAATTTTTTTCTCGCGTCGTTTTTTATCTTATTAAAATTTTGCACGATAACATTTTATGACCCTTTACGTTACATCGGTTGAAATACCCTGATATACAGGATGTCCAAACATAATTAAACTCGTGATAAAACTTGATAGATTCGTTACTTTAGGATTTATCGGGTTTACTTAAGTAATTACTAAACTATTGTAATCCCATTAATTAAAACAATACCTTGAGCTGTATTATTAATTACCTCAATACTTTTTAAAAAATAATTTCTTAAATGACAAATAACAACGAACACACTTGATATGTATTTTAGCACTTCATTTTACTATCCGTTAGGGTTATACGCTTATATACTAATTACACTAATGTTTTTAGCTATTAGGAAGGTTATATTTGGAGGAAGTGTGCCCACATTTGCGTGGAGGGAGAGTGGAACACTATTTTGAAAACAACCCATCAGATTCGAACCACGATCTCCTCGTCATCGTCACTCTTGTCTGTTGCGAGACTTGTGCCTTCGACCAAACGGCCGTAGGTTAAATATAGTTTAACTCTTGCCTTTATCACTCTTTCTTTAGTTTGCAAGATAAATTGGACGTTTATTGTTGGCTAGGGTGTTGTTACAACCTACTTTAATCGAGTCTCACATTGAATAGCCCCTGCCCCTACCCCCGCCTCCATCACCCTTTCCCTATTGTAGCTGTGCGAGGGACCATCGTAGGACATTATTAACTTAATATACGAATTACAATCACAATCTACATCGTCAACTTACACTTTTTTTAGATATAGTAATTGATTGCGTGTATGAATGAAAATGAATTGATAGTAGATGTTATGGTTCAGAATAAAAACACCCATCACGATTACTCAGGAATGATTTATTGGCACGAGAAAAAAAAACCTTAGGTGAATAAAACAAATGTTAAGAGAATAGAACGTAACGCCGGATGGAGAAACGCATCTGATTGGCTGAGATTGTGAGGTCACTCGGTACACAAGACAGCTCGTTACATACATAAAGATATATGGAAGACAAACTTAGGTCATATTTTGGAACTTTAAATTATAAATAAACCTTTAAAATACACTCCAATGTCCAATTAACGTCATTATTATATTTATTTAAAAATATATATATGTTTGGCTGTTTTAGTACTATTCTTAACATTTGTGTACTAGGTGACGTAAGCAATGACATAATCAAATTCCTCTCAAGTGGTTCTACCTTTCTGTTCTCTTTACATTGAATAAAACAAGGACAACAACGTCTCATTCATTGACAACAAACCAAACTTTCTCTTAGGAAAATCAACAATCATGGAGAAAATAGTGAGCAAAGATAAAGCAAATATTCTGAAGCCTTTCAGTTTGTTTATAAAACATGTTAGTCTACAAGATTAGAAAATAAATGGTATGGTGCACCGCATAGACTTTCTCCCTTTTTTTTATCTTAAAATATACATTTACTAAAAAATTGTAAGGTTTGTGAAATGAAATAATAGGTCTATACATTGTTGTAGAAACACTTAACCAAAGTTCACAAATGAAATAATATACTCTGTTACTTACTCTATGGCATTAAGAACTAGGAACACTGTTACATAAAAACTGAAAAAAGGGAGTTATCTTTATTCACCAAAGAGCTTAACAATCAAATTCATTTAGAAAATATCTAAATTAAAACTTTATATATTTGCTTATAACTCATAAACTATTAATTTAATAAAAATATATTTCAAATAAAATATTTTTATATTCAATAGTAAAAACCTCTTTACAGCGATAAGCTATTTAATATCTCAAATAGTTGTGGAAATATTATGAAAATTGGAAAATTTACCTTACGTAAAGTACTCTCAAAGTAATTTTCATGAGAAAAGGAGAGTTACCGTCTTGTTAACTATGATAAACAATGTCCAGATATAAAATTTAATCATAATCGTTAAAGCGAATTTTGATAAAATCTATTTTTTCTCTTTCTGCGTTTCAATAAACTACTCTTAATTTTAAGGTTAGAAATCTAATTCCAAAAACCCCCTGGGGCAACTCTATGAAAACCCTAGATACAAAGTCTTAGCCCAATTGGTAAAATAGTTTAGGCTCTAGCCGGAGGTACAGATTGACAGACGGTATTGCGAAAGCATCTTTTCTGCTTCGAGGGCTCATGAAATGTCAACATTCTTCAAAATCTCAAGTTAGATTTTTTTTACGATCACAATACTTTCTCTACCTGTAAGATAGCGAAAAAATAAAAAAATGATATTGGGTCCCCAAAGGTCGTATTAAAATGTCGACTTCCGGTTAGCATTTTAAACATTTTCTTAGGGGTTGCACATTTTATGGTTATCACATTGCTATTAAATTCCTCATTTCTAAATTGTGACCAATAAAATAGGTAGATATTGACTTTAGAGCTTGAAATTATAGAATTGGATCATTGCTTTACAAACATTTTACCTAAGAGGTCAAAGGAAAGAAAACAAACTTTTTGAGAGACTTACTTCTTTCTATGGAACTGGAAAATTATTGCGTTAAACTTAAGTAGTATCTCTTTACAACTATAGCTCACAAAATTGTATTAATATATTTTCCAAAATCTCAAATTGTTAGTTTTATAAAAAAAATATATTAAAAATAAAAGTTTGTTGTGCTTAATAGTACTTCTATTTTCAATAAGTTATTTAATATCTCAAATAGTTGCGGAGATACGGAAATTGCCGCTTCTGTAAAGTATCCTAAGAGTCATTTTATTTATAATCTTAATCAATGACTAGATACGAATTTTAATCAAAATCGTTAAATCTGATTAAGATTTTTTTTTTTCTCTTTTCGCGTTTTATTAATCTACTCTTAATCTAGGGGTTAAACTGACACACAGACAGATGGAATTTCAAAATACACTTTCTATGGTTCAGGGGGTCATAAGTCGTCGACATCCATCAACATTTCGGGTTAGATTTTTATTTACGGTCACAATACTTTTACCTTTTGTGTTCGAAAAGTTAAAAAACATATATATTTGCTTATATCTTGAAAGTTATTAGTTTTATAAAAAATATGTTTCAAATAAAAAAATTTGCATTTTAAATATCCCTACACAGAAGTAATTTCATATCTAAAAGATTTATTGAGATATGATCAAAAATAAGAATGTATGCATCAGACCGGGACTCTAAAAAATCATTTAGCTGAAATATTGATAGTAGCCATTTTGTTTGGAAAATTTATAAATCAAATAGTCAAAGCTATTGTATTTGTTTTAGTGAGGATCTACTTGCATCTAGATATCATATTCTAAACTAAAAATATATAATAGCTTTGGCTATTTGATCCTTAAATATGCAATCACGTACAGTTATAACAATTGTACAAGTGGCAGCAATAGGCCAACTACCGAGTCGAAGGTGGCTGCGTTATCAGATAGCTCGTGATCTCAATAAAATCACACATTTGTAGTCGACGATTCCCGCACGTCCATCATAGACTCTGCCTTAAAATATGATAAGAGAATGACCCTAAGCACGGGACGATTCCTGGACAGCTCAGTGGTTAGAGCATTGGCGTACTAAATCAAAAGGTCCCGGGTTCGATTTCCCGAGTCCAGGTGTCATTTTTCAATTTTTCATAATATAAATTTAGAAATGTTTAGAAATGAAATTTTGATCAAAATCTTTAGAACTTATTTTGAGAAAGTCTACTTTTTATCCTTTTTCCCCTACAGTAAACTATCCTTAATTTTAGGGACAGATATCAAATTCCAAAAACTCCTCGGGGCAACCCTATGAAAATCCTAGATACCAAGTTGTAGCCCGCTCGGTAAAAGAGTTTAGACTCTTGTCCGAGTTACAGCAGACAGACAGATGGAAAGTCAAAAAACACTTTTTTTGGATTCTGGGGGAGGGGGCGGGTCATTAAACGTCAATATTCATCAAAATCTCGAAATAGATCTTTTTTTAGCGATAAAATAAAAATCATACGAATTTTGGTTTAATCTGGTAGTTAAATTTAAATTTTATTTAATCAATACTTATTAACGTAATAAGATTCTAAGGGAAAAAACATCCCCTTCGGTGGCCTCGTAGTCAAACGCGCTAATCTCGTGTTAAACTAGACTGCCGAAGATGGGGAAATCGGGGTTCGATCTTGGTTGGGTGCACTGAGGATGGTATTTCATAAACGGTTTTCCACTCTCCCTCCGAGCAGGCGTATAACCCGAACGGTTAGTAAGACGCGGTGCTAAAAAATATCCTTCTATATATATTTCCCTGGTAAATAACAACTCCCTTAAGGTGTGACTGTAGGAAACGTCAGAACAGGTATTTATTTTTACAGTTTTTAAAGTAATTTTTTTATCAACATAAATCCAATATCGCTTCTATATAAACATAAAGTTTAACTTTATCCACGTGGTGATGTTAACATTTGTTGAATATCTGTCAAGTGTGTCCTGGAATTCCATGAAAACTTCTTCTCTTCATTTAAAAAGTTTGTCATCTAATGCCGCTATGTTCGTGACATATATTCTAGAAATCTTGAAGATAGTTAAACTATGTGTTTGTATAGGAACAATATTTGATTTATTTTCACCAAAACCATTTTAAAATAAAAACTGAAAAAAAAAATTCTGACCTTTTCTTGTATTCCCTGTATTCTCACTTTTAATGTTGACATGTACTTTAAAAAAAATATGATTTTAATATATTTTATTATATCTTAAGGATATTTTGAGGATAAATTGTTTATAAAACCTCCAGTATATATGAGTATAATTTAAATAACTATTATAACAAAATATTAAAAATCAATATGTTGATTGTTATTGCAAGAAGATATTTGTTTTACGATATCATTGCTGCCCTCAAACAGGATTTGTCCCCTACTGGTTGAATATCACTAATCTATAAAAGCACAAGTTGTAATTTAAATTATAAAAAGGTATGTAAATTAGCTTTGGTATGAATAAAACCATGCACTGGCGTACATCTTTAATTTACATTAAATATAGTTGAATAACTAAACATGGGCGAAAATCCAAGATAAATTTTCCTAGTCAGTATATCATTTTTCTGCTATGTTTAAACAAGTGCCTAGTTCTATTAAGTTGCTCTTATAGTTATTACAGTCTTACTAGTAGTTCTGTGAACAGTAGACCTCACTCCCTCAATGTTATTATCGTTACTACAGTCTTACTAGTAGTTCATGTGAACAGAAGAGCTAGGTTATTATCGTTACTACAGTCTTACTAGTAGTTCTTTGAAAAGTAGACCTCACTCCTCCATGTTATTATCGTTACTACAGTCTTACTTGTAGTTCTGTGAACAGTAGACCTCTCTCCCTTCATGTTATTATCTTTACCACAGTCTTACTAGTAGTTCTGTGAACAGTAGACCTCACTCCCTCAATGTTATTATCGTTACTACAGTCTTACTAGTAGTTCTGTGAACAGTAGAGCTAGGTTATTATCGTTACTACAGTCTTACTAGTAGTTCTGTGAACAGTAGACCTCGCTCCCTCCATGTTATTATCGTTACTACAGTCTTACTAATAGTTCTGTGAACAGTAGACTTCCCTCCCTCCATGTTATTATCATTACAACAGTCTTATTAGTAGTTCTGTGAACCGTAGACCTCACTCCCTCCATGTTATCATCGTTATTACAGTCATTCATTTTTTTCTTTTAAATTAAAGTTAAAAAATCTTATCAAATTTCCCCTTGTATCGGAAGTTGATATTTTTCCTTAGTGATCATTCAGACAGAAAACAAATTAGTGCTAAATTCAATAGTGCATTATATTAACAGGGACTCATTCACTTGATTCAAGACGTCAATCTTGGAATATATTGTTAAATTAAAAAAACTCTTTAAAGTATTCGGTCTATTTCTTAGAATCTTTAATTCAAATCACTTATCTATTAAATGAAAAACCATATGAGCAACTACGATATCGAAAATAATTACATATCGTTTGGGCTAGGTTCGTTAAATTTGGTCCCTTGGAATTGTTTTCCACTGGCCTATTATCACGATTTAACCACGTGACGGACAGCGGAATTGACTTAACTAGCGAATCACAGGGTCTAACACTACTAACTCGAATTTATTAATCATTAGGTAGGGTTGTAGAAAAAAATATTTGACACGTAATTTACAGTTTCATTAATTAATTCTTTATGTGAGACAGGGACAAAAAAAAGTTTTAATTAAATACTTTTCGTTTCATGTACTCCCTAACACAGGCTATGTACAGAAATAAATCATTTCAACGATTATATTTAACCCACCTAAGTGAGCGCATGGTCTAAGGTGCTACTCTCACAGTAGACTAGATCGCTAATGACGGGGAGATCAAGGTTCAAAACTCGGTCGGGTGTATTGAGGGTGTTTTTTCAAAACGATTTTCCACTCTCCCTTGCCGCAAATTTGGGTACATTTTCTATAAATATAACTTTCCTAGTTACTAAAATCATTGATGCAATTAGTATATAACCCAAACGTGTAGTAAGACGCGGTATTAAAAAATGTATTTGATTTTTCAAAACTTATAAAAAGGATCATTTTGAAATTATATTTTTAGTCAAATAAAGTGTGTAAATGGTAAGAATTCGTAACATTATTTAATTCTAGAATCTTTAAATATTTTCTTCTGATCTATACCTTTATTTATGTTGTCGTATCATAAATGCGATGTCTATACAAAGTATTGTGATGCTGAAATAATATATTTAAATATTCTACTTATTCTTTATTATATATTATAGAAAAGGTTATATTTTCCTGCTATCTCTCTGTGTGTATGATGTATGTTTGTGAACTCCCGAAGAGCCTAAACGGCATAGCCGAATATTTAACTATCTTATATTTGCAGTGAATAATATCTGTATTCATATCAATAAATGATTAATTTTTTCGCATAAACAATCCTAGAGATACTTAACTTGATATAACAAATACAAAACAATGATTTGAAACGTAGCTGCTCTAAACAATATCCTCTGTAGCACATGGCCCCACAATAATGAATTTGGCGTATATATTATATTTGTTTCTTAAAATGCACATTTATTCAGTCAATTTTTATATTTAAAAAATTTGGTATCTGAAAGATTTCATCATATTTCAGTGCTTACTTGGTGTGAACTCTTACACACACAAATAAAGAAAACTTTACCTAAAGTAACAAAATATAAATATAAGAAAGTCTGTTTTTATTTGTAAAATCGTTTATTTATGACAAGTCTGTTTTGAATTCAAGCGACTCACAAATCTTTCTACGACAGGACATTATCTTACTAAATTCAATTAAAAAAACCTATATGAGTCAAAAATAACACAGACCTGCACATTTCGAGTTCTTTAAAACTGTCTACAATGTAATGCGTGATTTTTATGCTTTGTGCTGTGCTGATGTCAAATATAACCTCAATTTTTCTCAACCTCATAAGGATTGTTCACAAAGTGGATATGAAAATATAGGAAAGCACTAATTAAAACGTATACTGGTTAAAACTTATTTATTTTTGGAAAAATTAAATAATAGTTTTATTTATCGAATAGTTAATGGGAAATTATTCCGAATACTTATTGTGATTTACAAATCCTTATGCGGCTTTTTTTTAAATTAGCCTCAAAGCTCCTTTTCGAACATATTCTCTTGAATACAGCTTTAGACTCTTCTTTGTGCAGCACCCAACAGTAGTCCACCATCATGCTTATGTTCATTCTACTCTGGTATCTGAATTCCATCTTTTTAATGTCTTGATGGAATATTTCCCCCTGCTCACAGCACTCACTTACAGCACCAAGATTTTTGGGAAAGTAATCCAAATGGTAATTCAAGAATTGCACTTTCAAGCTCATCAAACGACACACGTCCTTGAATTTAATGAGCATAATTTCCACACACTTCACTTGAAGTTGGGGTCCTTATTATTTCCAAGAAATTTTGTTACAACTTATTTGAAAGCTTTCAAAGACTCTTTTTTTTCTCCCCTCAAATATCCATTTTCGTTTCAAACACTTGATCTTTAAGAAGTTTCCGAATATCTGGACCGACAAAAACACCTATTTCAGTTTCGCTTCTGACAGTCCTGAAACCTTGTCACTCAATCATTTAAAACACTCTCCTTCTTTTGACAGATACTTAACAAATTGCTTCATCAAACCAAACTTGATATTAAGTGGAGACAGAAGGACTTTTCTGGAACTAACCAAAGACGCCCGTACTACATTTGTGCTTATAGTTTCTAAAGCATCCCTACTTGGTCACTCCTTTTTGATACAGTGTTCCCTCTTATCCCGGCTATCCCGTTCACACACAAAACAGGGGTACCGAGTATATCTTTCCTGCTGTCCAAGAAGCATGAAAAGAATTTTAAAATCTTCGCAAATCGTTCAGCCATGATCCTTGTATTTAACTTTGGTGAGAATTGAGGCTAAGTTCTCATATCATTCTTTCAGGTACACAGAATGTCAAACTGGTACTGAAGCATCACGAGGGTGAAGTACCAGGAGCCATTTAGTTATTTTCCTTTATCCTAGAGTCCAACAGTTCTAAAGAGTCTTTAGGAAGACCCTAGTTTCTGACTAAATCGTTGAACTCAATCTGAGGGAAGACAAAAGTTGGGGGCTCACTGCTGCCTGAAACACCTGGAACATCCTCATTAGAATCCTGGGATTCATTATCAGAGTCATGAGGCAATTCCTCTAGTTTTTATGGAGATGTAGGCACAGGTATTCCTTGGTATGAGGTGCAGGCGTAGAGGTGTAGGCACAGGTATTCCTTGGTCATGAGGTGCAGGCGTAGAGGTGTAGGCACAGGTATTCCATTGGTCATGAGGTGCAGGCGTAGAGATGTAGGCACAGGTATTCCTTGGTCATGAGGTGCAGGCGTAGAGATTTAGGCACAGGTATTCCTTTGTAATGAGGTACAGGCGTATAGCTTAAGGTAGGTTCAGATATAACATTTCTTTCTTATTTTTTAGATTGAACTCCAGCACGTTACACGAACAAAGTAGAAGTCATCACTGTGACTTCGGGTTTCCCTCCAGATCATTGGGACCCCAAAACAGAAAAAAATCTTACCTTTTGACCATTGTTTGAGTTCTTCTACACAAATAGAACACTCTTTATATGTGGCCCACGACTTATCCTGATAACCAAGTTTCATATAGAAATACTCATGGTAAACCTTTTTTAAAACAAAGTCTGTAATGTTTCTTTGCTGTTTATTCACTATAAAGTCTCCGCAAATATTACAAAAACTGTCAGGTAGATTAATACAACCCCTTGGTGCCATTAAGTACACTTGCAATCAGATTAAAACCATAAATAGAACTTATCCACAGTGTAAAAAAAGAAAACTTCTGCTAAAATTATTTCTAAACTGGATTTGACATAACCTTGTCCCTCAAAGATCAAATTGAAACTGAGCAGACATTCAAAGAAATAAAATGAAAGAACGTGGAGAGGGGGAAATAAAAGGAAATGAGACATCACTTTATCTCCCTGTCTGAATCTGATGAAAGAATCCAAAAAGGAAGTGACTCACCATTTTATCTCTTTGTCTTACAAACTAGGTAAACAAATATGTAAATGGAACTATCTTGATAACCCATGGCACCACCATTTACTGTCGCCAAATAGACCCCCACCTGCCCTTTGAACCCTCTATGAATACACCTTGATCAATTTAATGATAAAAATAAAATGATCTTCAAGAAATATAATAAAAAAATTCTTAGACGCTTAATGCAGCCAATTGGTGAATATTTAAATCGAAAATTTGAGTTTGCGCAAAAATGGTACGTGATTAATTTTTTTACTATTTTTTTTATGAAATCGGCACCCAAAAATATATAGGCCTAAGAATAAGTGATTAGTTTTCAAACAATTTTTTCATTGCAGACCTGTGTAACCCACATAATTTGTTTACTAGTCTAACCTGCGTGATTGTACGCCATATTATTTGTGTTAAAATTAAGTTTAATCATACATTATTTAAAAAAACACTATTTTATATTTATCATTTTTTTTTTACCCACACCGGTGATCACGTGAATAAAAGAATTAGTCTAATTTAGTCTGATTTGCTCACGATCGGGGGTTTTGTGTTGAAATACCGTTTTTGGGTATATCTGGTGGGCTTGCCTGGATAGTTTCTGACTTTCCCTCTACGTAAATGCGCGTACATTTCTTCTAAAATTCTTTCTTCATTCCTATAATTACTAGAACGAGTACTGAGACGCGGCGAATGCAATTTTGTACACTATTTTTTTCAGTAATTTACTATTGCCAATGAGAGCATGCATATTGAGTTGACAGATCGAAGTTCTCTTTACTTCATCCTTTATATTAGGTAAAGTAATTCGTTAAAAATAGATATGTGTTTATGATTAATGATAATAAATAATCTGTATGTTGGCATATTTTCTAGATTGTAATCATATGGACTTTAGAAGCAGCCTTACTATTCTTATAAGTCTCTTTCCACAAAACTATAGTGTAATTACCCTGAAAGTTAAGCTAGTCTGACAGTTACAACTAGATCCAATTTTCATATTTTATGATCTGTAGCTGTGATTCAGGATAGATTATATCAATATCGATAAAATAGGGTCTTTAATTAAATGTTGACTACAAATTAATAATTATTTTATAAACTTAACCTTCTTAAATTGGGGATGTAAGGGACGTGGGAAAAGGTAATTGATTTTGAAGTTTTTATGGGAAAACAATCCTTGCTCCAAAATAAATTAAATATTGCTCCAAAACAAACAAAAAAATAGATTAATTTTCTTCACAAGGTGATATAATTAGTTTGTGAATATCTGTCATTGATGTCTTAGAATTTATTGACAAAATTTTTCCCTTCATTTAGAAAGTTTGCTATCTAATGCTGCTATGCTCATGGCAGATATTCAACAATTGTTGATATAACCCCGTAAAGAAAACTAAACTCTAAATTTCTAATTGATCAATATTTGATTTATTTTGTTGAAAAAAAATTGTTTGCCATAATAAATGTAAAAACACTTAACTTAACTTAACTCTTAATTCTATTTTAGCCCACCTTAAGAGCCTATCGCAGGATTTACTGGGAAATTAGATATAAGATTACGATCGAACCAGAAGGCTTATCAAAGTATCATCATTGCTTCATCATTTGACATCTTTGAAACTGGGATCTGTTTATTAGTTTTTTGTTATTTAACTAACACATTTTGTAATTTTATTTTATTTTTTAGGATAGTTTAAAACAGTCTCACTGGACTTAATTCCACAGAAAACCACATCCGATGTTGTCTTGTTATAGCTGTATCAATTAACCCAGCTAGGTGTCATTCGGTCGAAACACTTAAACACCTAAACCTAACTTGAGTCTAATTAACCAAACCTTGGTTATCGTGGGAATTATTTATTCCCCTCTCGAGACAAATCCCTAAGTACTACCAAGGAATCGATCCCAGGACCTCTATGTCAGAAGCCAGGGACTATTAACACTATACCACGAGTCCCGTTTGTGTTATAGTAATAGTTTAGTGATTAGTTTAAATTAATAAATACATTAATTAATGGTTCAATCAGATTGTTCTCTTGAGTTAAGTTAATTTGTAATGTGTAACACAACTATGTGATTGGAAAGTGTACGTGGTCAAACATTCACAAACTCTGCGATATTTTTTATCGATTAATGATTTTTGAAAAGTTATTTAGTAAAAAAAAAAAAACTGTAATGGGCCAAATGGTCGGTGCTGTCTATTTCTCAAGTAATTTACAAGCCTTTAAAGATTTTATTGAATAACGGAAATCTATACTCGGATTGATTCCGGGAGTGGTGCGGCGTTAGGCTTAGGCGACACTAAGGGTTTCCGAGGGCGGTAGGGGGGGAAGTGTAGGGGTGTTAGCTTCTCGTTCAGAATCCTGATTTAGGACTTCCTGGAACAGAGTTTTATTCGGAAAAATGGGCGTGATTTGAAGCTGGCACCTTCCTTTCCTAGATTGGGCCACCAAATGCTGCTGTGGTTCACCATTCGCTTCAAATTGAAACAGGAATGGATTCTTAGAGCCGTCGGAAGGCGAGATGATTTTATTTCTGAGTCATTAAATGGGAAGTATTAATACTGATTCATTAATTGAGAAATTTTAGTCCCAAGTCATGGATTTCTAAGATTTAATCCCAAGCTATAAAATTAAAAGTTTGACTCCCAAGTAATGAGATGGAAAGTTTGAATCCAAAGTCATGAAAATAAAAGTTTTTAATCTTGAATCATGAAATACGATGTTTTAATCCAGAGTCATTAAATGCGATTTTTTTTTAAATCCTGAGTAATGAAATACAAAATCTTAATCCCGAGTCATAAAACGTGAAGTCTGAATACAGCCATAAAATACGACATTTTTAATACAAATCATTAAATTCCAAGGCCTAACTCCGTGTCATGAAATGCAGTATTCGAATACTTTAATTAAATATGATATTGGAATACTTTCATTAAATGTTATATTTGAATACAGTCATGAAATGTTGTATTTGAATACAGTCATGAAATGCAGTATTTGTATACAGTCATGAAATGCAGTATTTGAATACAGTCATGAAATGCAGTATTTGAATGCAGTTATGAAATGCAATATTTGATTACAGTCAAGGAATGCAATATTTGAATGGAGTCAAGAAATAAAATATTTGAATACAGAGTCGTTAAACGTAAAGATTGAAACTATAGTAATAAAAAATAATAGTTTTAAATCCAGAGTCGTAAAAGGCAAAGTTTGAATCCATAGTCATGAAATGCAAAGTATGAAACCCCGAGTCATTAAATGATTAACCTTGAAATGGGAACTAATCATAATTAAGCTAGAACGAGACACTAATAGCCGGTAGAGACCCCACACATCTAAAGCCAGCCTAACCAAAATAGAAGGGGGAGGGGGTAGTGGGGGTTGTAAAATACACCTCAGCATTTCAAGAGGCATTGTATTTTGATTGAAACTTGTTGCTTTGAGACGAGAGCGTCTCCCTTCGCAGTGAAATAGCAAACATGGTGACCTCCCCCGGCGAAGTGGGTCTCCTCTAACGTTTATATATATAAAAAAACGAATGACGAACCAGTCGCCTTGGCTTGTCTGAAACGAAGAGGAGGTTGAGGGAGGATATTGCTGCTGAGGGAATATTCTGTTTGTTCAGAGTTTATTGCATTCTGTGGTTACGTACCAAGATTCCACTGGTATTTCTTGCGACAAACCGCATCGCTCCCCTCAGAAGCCAAAACCTTCATGCGCGCGCGTGTGTGTGTGTGTGTGTGTGTGTGTGTGTGTGTGTGTGTGTGTGTGTGTGTGTGTGGGTGGCTGTTTGTGGAGGAGTCGTCGGTATTTCTTTGCAGTATTAGTAAGATCTTAATTCACTATTAAACTACTCCTCTTTAGTTAGATTACTGGTAAAACATATTCAATATTCGTTTATTTAAATATTGTGGTAGTTTTTAAAATTATCGTAATATTATTAACAATATGATTTTGCATATTCCATCACCTTGTTTTATTAGCCCATTGTAAAATACCCGTCATTATGTGTGATAGTCTTACCAGTTACATTTAAATCACTAGAATAGTCGAGTAGAAATTTATAAACGCCATAAACCAAGTAGATTTATAAACGCTACCAGTTGAAGCTGTCTGGAAATAGGAGAACAAACATGGGCGTAGGAAAATAGGTTTTTTTGTGGTCCCCCAAATTGATTGATTTACCTCATTAGATTTACAAAGATCCAGTATACAATTCTTAAAAATATACCTTTAGTTTCTCTAGTATTTAGGTCTTGATTATCAACCTAAATATGAAGATTTTTTAACTTTACAGAGTGGAAAATTTCAACTTTTAAACTATAGGTTCATATAAAATAGCTTTGTGCTCATTTCATTAAACACCAAACTCGTGTACTGTTGAAGGTTTTGTCAATAGTCAACCTAGGCACATAGCTGATTGCCAATATCTAATCTACCTAGGCAGCCCTCTTAAGATGAGGTGGAAACGGATATGAGTAAATGTTAGTATTTTTTATATTTGTCATAACAAAATACTTTGTTGCAAAAAAAAATTACTTCAGTATACACGTTAAGTTTAATTTTCAACACATCGTAATACCAACATTATTACTATTAGCACCACGTCTTACTACCCGTTCGGGTTATACGTATATTCCATTCACGGTAGGAATTACTCTCAGAAAGGTCTTTTTTCCTACCAATATCCTACTATATGGTAGGAAAAAAGGCCTTTCAGAAATCAATTCCTACGGTGAATGGAATATACTTACGCTAATGTGTAATGTTAGGGTGATTGTGAGATTAAATGGAGGACCTACAGTTTAACGTGAAATCCGAACCACGGTGGAGTCCTGGCATTCCCCACATTCACAAAATGTCTTGTCAGAGATGAAGGAAGGGTTTGGTAATCAAATAAATCTGTGCCGGGACCGAGGATTGAACCCCGGAACCCCAGCACAGAAGTACGACACCTTATCCCTAGACCACCAGGTCACCTTAATACCAACAGTTCTTGAATATTTGGTATAAACATCGCGGATTCTTACCAGGGCTTTTTCTCCTCATTTAGATTGGCAGTAAGCCAACTTTTAAACATGATCCATTCATTTGCAGTTTATATTTATCCAAGCCTTTTAGTTAAAAAAGAAAAATGAAAGTCGCCCTTTTTCTAATCTGACGACACATTTCATTATCGGAGCTCGCCTGCCACTCTACGCTTAGTTTATATGCAATACATATAGACAATGCAGTTTGCGTGTGCATGGATAGTAGGGGGCTTCCCATAAAATGTGTAAATGTGCAGAATAAAGAAACTCCGTTTTGTATGAATTCAAGTGTGAAATAAAAAAGGTATAGATAGATTTAATTTGTTACATTTATAACGTCCCCTGTTTCATTTGGGTGTCCGATATCCAACCCTAACTACAACACTACCGCGGCACCGTAGGGACTTACGTGGTTGGAATGGGTGGTTCGCGGGGAGTGAGACTTGAGAGTCCAATCATATCTATTTATTAACCGAGTCAGATGACTAAACTACTACATAGGTACCCGCCTCGGTGGCGTAGTTGGCTAACGCGCTTGTCGTGTTGAGCTCAACTTCTGAGGGCGGGGAGATCGAGGTTCGAATCTCGGTCGGGTGAACTGGGGGTGGTTTTTCCTAAATATTTTTCCACTCTCCCTCCACGCAAATGCGGGTTCACTTCCTCTAATTCAACCT
>CABFOV010000226.1:195733-207180 GCA_902141375.1 Timema poppense
TAGAGTATGTTTAGTGTTATTATTTTTCTGAGTTGTATACGCTTAGTTTTAATGCTATACCAGTCTTTCCCAAGCGCTTAGAGTTTAACAGTCCAAGATAGGAACTACTTTTGCTATGGTCGTTTCCTTATTGCTGCGTACCATACGAAAATAGTTCCTCTCTTATCAACACCGTAGCAGCACTGTACCAAAATTAATCTTCTAGAGCAATGTATCCCACCTTGTGGTCCACGGGATTTTCCCCTTAAGGTGGTAGTGTAAGGAACACGAGAAAAGGTCAGGGTTTAATACAGTTTTTTTGGTGACCTGGTGGTCTAGGGGTTAAGGTGTCAGACTTCTGTGCTGGTGGCTGGGGTTCAATCCTCGGTCCCGGCACAGATTTATCTGATTACCAAACCCTTCCTTCACCTCTGACAATACATCTTGTGAATGTGGGGAATGCCAGGTCTCCACCGTGGTTCGGATTACACGTTAAACTGTAGGTCCTCCATTTCATCTCACAATCACCCTTCCATTACACATTAGCGTAAGTGCGTGTAGCCCGAACGGGTAGTAAGACGCGGTGCTAATAATAATAATAATAATAATAATAATATGTATATACTATTCTAGAAGAAATGTTTTACAACCGGTGGTTCGCGAGCCTGTTTCTGCTGGTCCACAAAGTAATTCTAAATTGTAGCTATATTCATATTTTTGAAACAAGAAAATTATAGCTAATAGATTTTGCTAAAAAAAAATATTATATGCTTTAAATTACACATATTAGTTTGGTTCGTTGTTGTGTCAAACAGATATATATTAACTGGAAGGTCAACCTAATGCACTCCCATACATTTCAATTACGTATTTGTGAGAGTTATCAAATTATTTATTTTAATATTGGTTTGTTGGTGTGTTTATGTGCAAAATTAAACTGAACACTTAATCAATTAGTCTAATGCAATCTTGATGTGAATAAATTGGTTCCCGAACCGTTTATTTTTGTCTTACACTTGTATATCTGTTTCATTTCCGTCCACTGACTAAATATCATATAATATTATTTTAATCTGATGATAATAATAAACGGTATAGTGAATATTTTAGAACACTCACATTTTTTTTAAAGCAGTTTTAAAGTTTTTGAACAGCACTGTAACTATTACACCTCATTTTATCCACGGATCACAGCACAAGTACCTCTGGTTCTATCACTATTTCATGTTCATGTCATGTCATGGTCATGTTAGAAATTATTCGGATGATAGAAGACGATCGAAAATTCCATATAATCCAAAGCCATGATAAATCAATGAGGCTCATGGGAAAGAAAGGTTTTTTTAAATATCGGTGCTGGCTTAGAATCTAACGCAATGGAAACTAAGAAGATTTTGACTCTCTATTGCATTTCTTTTATTTGTTATTCAACTTTTTTCACTTTTATTTTTAAATTTAATTCCTGTTATATTTATATAAATCTCATTACAAATCATTTGGGCCATTTTAACAGTGCATTGATGCTTTTTTTGGACTCTTTAAGAAAAAAAAACAACTTTTGAATTGTTCTAAAGTAAGTAAGCTTGAAACTTTTTTTTAAATTTCCCTTTTCTTTCGGTTTCCTAAAAAGTATAGGACAAAACCCGTGACCTTTCTTGGCAGAATTTATTTTAAAGTGACAAATTATTATTGAAAATTGGAAAGTAAGTATATATCCATAGAACTTAATCGGAGGCTATTTGCATCAAGAAAAGTGGAATGTTTTTTAAATTTCAAAAAGGAAACCAAAGATCACACATTCCCCCCCCCCTTCTTTATACAAAAATTTTGTTGTTGTTGTTTCTGTGAGATCAAGCACTTTTTTGTTGTTGTTGTCACAGCCATATATGCACATTTTTAAAAACTCAAGAAAGGTCAAACCCTAAATTATATATTATTTTATTTCCTTAAAAGTATAAATATTTCATTTTAAATACCAACACATACCTATTCTAATTTTACAATACCTAAAAAAATATTCATGACCTAAATATTTGATTTTTTTATGGACCATATTGTGTTTTCTTTACATTGTCTTACTAGCCATTTTATCGGATCCTTGTCTTATTAAGGGTATATATTCTAATTAGCATGGGCATTCCCGGGTAGGATTTTGGTGTTTAAAAATGGAACACAATAATTACTATCATTAAATTTCACTTGCTGACGTTATTTCAGTATTCCTTAGTACAGCTCATTTAGTGAAGTTTTAAATATTATGTGCATTGGTTTTTTTTATTACATTTCCTGTAGGGACATTCATTCACATAAGCAGTGTTGGTGTTTTTTGTTAAGGGTAGGTCCAATAATATTCAGGTTGGGTTTCCGAGCACAAACAGGGGTCTTGAGTTCAAGAATCTTCGTTCTCTACCAACTGACTACAAGGCTTAGTTTAATTTCAAGACCAAATAATCTATAACCAAACAGATAATATTTATTTTTTACTCAATTTATCATATCAAGAGAAAGTATTTTAATCGTACAAATTTCGGGATTATGATGCATTTTTACATTTTACCTATGTCCGAAAACGAGAAATTAGATTTTACTATTCTGTCTGTCTGTCTGGTTATCCCTGGTCAAAGATTCTAAACGGTAGAATTGATTTTATCCAAACCTTTATATCAAAATGTTATAGGTCAATAATTTGGGACTTTTTTTATTTTGACCTTAGCCCTCAAATTAAGGGTAGTTTACTGACGAGTGATTTTTTTTTTTTAATTCCCAACTTTTCAAAAATGGCTCTAAGGATTATGTTTAAAATTCATGTTTTGACCTCCTAAATAACACTATAAAATCGGTTTTTGGATAAAAAATTATTCGTTAAGGGTAGTTTACTGGTGAGAAATTTTGAAAAATTTGAAATATTTTTAAAATGGATTTAGCGATTTTGTTTAAAATGTATATCTGGAGACAGTTTGACATGATAAATAAAAGTGTATTCTTATTTATTTATTTTGGGGTTAGGGGGGGGGGGGGGAAAATTTGTTTAGTATTGGTTTAAAAAAAAAATTATAAACAGGTTTTTCTTACCCTNTAAATTCGTTTAGTAGTAGTTTAAAAAAATAATTATAAACACGTTCTTCTTACCCTAGCAGCACCCGGAGCCAAACCCCTGCGTTATTTATGATTAGTATCGAATTGCTTGCAATACGTAATATCGTACATTCCAAGTCCACACTATAACTTTATTCCAGCCAATCTCTTCCATCTAGTAAACGAGTCGCTAAAGTAAATGGGATTTCGCTGTGACTACATCGCCCGTTATTCTGAAACTGAACATGTGACATGAAAATAATGTTTGGGCCGTGCATGTGCGGAGGCAGATCGGGTTGGTAAGTAATCGAACAATACTATATACGATAGCGAGGTACAGACCGTAAACCGAAACGACCATATAAAGCATTGGTGGACGACGATTAGGAAATATATATATATATGGTTGGATGGAGTAGAGGGGTTTCAAAATGACATGACACTCTTTTTTTTTAGTACTGCGTATTACTACCCGTTCCATATGTTACGCATATGTAAAAATAAATTTAATACGATTAGGATTAGTAAGGGTGAATTTATTGAAAATGTACCCGTATTTGCGTGAAGGGAAAGTGAAAAACTATTTAAGGAATATCTATCTGAGTACGCCCAACTGGTATTCGAACCCTGATCTCACTGTCATCAGCAGCCAAGTCTATTGCAGTAGAGATGCCTTAATTCATTTTAACCACCGAGGCAGGTAATATAACTATTACAAACCGTCCAGACTAACATGGAGGAGCGTGGTTATTTTTAATCGACTATATAGAGAAAGTATTGTAACCGTGGACATTTTCTACCTATAGACTACAGTTAAACTTAACGTCTTAATGTACTCCTTAACTTAAAAAAAACGGGGTCTTACAATTATTTCTGTCTACCCATGTATGTCTGTCTGTCCGTTCCTCGATTTGTCGGTTCATATTTAGTTGTTATATGATCATAGCTGAGGCTGTTTTCATGTCTCAACACTATCCTTAAAATTAATAGTAATAGGGATGACTCATTTGTGAAAATTTGAAAAATTTCGAAAAATGGCTCTAGCTATTTCCTTTTAAAATGGGTATCTGGTGTAAGCCTTATGTGATAAATAAGAATGTATGTTTTCTTTTAAATATATGTATTTGAGTTTTTTAATGGCTAAGGTAATTTGTTTTAATATCTATATTTGAAGAGTGTTTCATATGATTATCATCAAAATAATGTTTTTCTGTGGGAAAACTTACTAAGGAGTAGTTGAGTTATAGCTAATGTTTCAAAGATATTCTCAAACTTTAACTTAATAGATTACAAGAAAACGTATGTATGAGTATGTCCTACCATTTATTTAATATACATTCGAATTTGCATAGAAAAAAACCTTCAATCTGATATATAAAATACTTGCTATAAATTATTTACGTATTCGTAAAAAAAATATGTTTGTATTTTTTTTAACACCTGGTATGAAAATTGGACGCTATAGTTCGTTTACCATACAATATACCAAGCTTACCTAACCGTTTCAACTATGGTACAGATTATCAGATAGGGCCATAGTGTGATCCATCAAGGTAAAACCACTTGCTACCTTTCTGGGTAATTATAGGGTACATTGTCTGAGACTAATCTAACATATTATTTCGTGATAAACGCTGAATAATCAGGGTCAGATTTAGGATTAGCCACACAGACCTGGAGGTAAGGACATACTTCTTGGAGTACCATTGTGTATATATCTCCCTCTTTATCTCTTAAGTAATTCTTATATTGATGGCTGATTTCATTTAGTAGGTACAAAGTTAAGGCGGAGTGCTAGTGAGCGCGAGCTTGGTGCATTAATTTTGCAGTTTTTAAAGCACAAACATTTTTTTGGCCAAAATAAATCATATATTTCTTCTATAGAATCATAAGAGTTTAGTTTTCTGCACATGCTAATCTCAACAGTTGTTGAATATCTGTCATGAGCATGGCAGCATTTGGTGAAAAAAACTTTGCCATGCTCATGACAGATATTCAACAACTGTTGATACCACCATGTGAAGAAAACTTAACTCTTTTGTTTCTACTGGATAAATATTTTATTTTATTTGGCCGAAAAGAAAAGTTTTTTTATAAGAAAACTGCAAAAAAAAATCACTGGCCTTGACTCGCGTCCCCTACACTCCCACCTTAAGAAGGGTGTCGTGCAATTTTGAAACTACCGTATTTCATCTTTCAGAAAGGATCGTAGATACTATACCGCCAGTCTGAAAACGTAAACTTGAACGAAAGCTATAAAACATTGTGGAATGATTAGAAGCACATCGAGTGATAGGCAGGACAGAAAATGGCATATCGACTAAACATGTCCCTCTTCCCTTCACTCTCTCGCAATCTGCGTGGCGTGCATAATTTCTGGATGGGACAGGACCATAAAATACTGTCCAAAAAAAAGAGGGACGGATAAGGAAGCAAAATGGCGTGTGTTTGTGTGGTAGGAGCTGAAAGGGGGTAGGGGGGTAGATAGGAAGTAAGCCTTCCAAAATTTTTACGAGAGTTTTTTTTATTTCTACCGTCACCGCAAAGAAGAGAAGATCGACCCAAACGAGTAAAGCATGGCAAGGACTTTAAAAAAAAGGGGGCGGGGGGCGTTGAGTGGGAAAAAGTATGATGGGGGGCGATGGGTGAAGGGGGAGGGCAACAAAAGGGTTTGAAGGAGGGTCAGAATGGACTGGAACATACTAGTAAAGTTTTGTTGCTTGAAGCTTTCTGGAGGGCGAAGGAAAGCGGTTGGAGTTAGAAACTTGCTGACTACGTTATTGACGCAGTGTGTGTTAAAGGCTTTATTTTTGTTGGCAACATCACCGCCCCAAAAAGAAGCTTTGTCCACAGTCTCGGAAAGTGTCATCGTAAGTGACGGTAAAATCGGCTCTTATGAACTTGTTGTGGTTCTTTTTAGGGTGGTATTTTGTGTACCAGGAGAAGCCCAGAGATTTGGTAGAGGTTGGTTTAAAAAGGGGCGGAAGGGGTTATTTAAGGAGTGGTACACCCCTACCTCCCAAAATGTTGTAAGCTCGGATTTTTTTTTTATAGACTATTTATGATTCTTTATTTTAGCACGTCTTAAAAATTGGGGCTTATTTTTATTCTCTGACGTTGATTCAAAACTATTCCATGTTTATTACCGATTCTAAAGTGAAAAAACTAAAAAGGTGATAGAAACTCCAGTTTCAAACGGTAAATGTTTCTCTGCCCAACAATATCAACATACCGATAACCATTTACATTCATGAATCAGTTATGAAATAATTATTCTCCGTTTCGGAAGGTTGAGGAGAAAAAAATATTAAACACTTTTTATGTCTAAAAAAAGTTCACTTTTTAAAATTAGTTTTAAAATAATTAGATGAATTTAAATACACACATAAAAATATTATGCTAAAAATTAAGTTTTATATTCATCTTGGTCACGATTCCAAATATCAAACTTTCATTCCATTTTACTTTCCGATGTAGAGAAAATGTTGATAACTGTAAGAATTTTTAGACCTTTTAATTTTGATTATTATAATTAGGTCTTGACGTTTTATGTTCCAATAAAACTAAACAAAAATGGGTTATTACAATTACGTTTGTCTTTGTTTCTATCTGGGGAGAGAACTGAGATTATTTGGTGAATTTCGTTCAAAATTGATTTTTTTTCCTGTAGCATCGTGTTTTACTACCCGTTTGGGTTATACGATAATGGTTTTAAGGATTACGAAGGTTATATTAAAGGACGTGTACCCACATCTGCTTGGAGGGAGAATGGAAAATCCTTTAGTAAAAACTACCCTCAATACACCCGACCGAGATTTGAATATTGATCTATTGGTCATCACCAGTGTAGTCTACTGCAAGGGTAGCACGTTAGACCATACCGACACTGAATTGGGTAAAACTTGATATTACTTTGATAAAATTAGAGTTATGTCACGTGGTTAGGGCAGTATCAATATTTTAGTTATAGCTCCAAAATCATGGATAGTTTACTAATGATTGATTTTTTTAAACTTAAAGTTATTTTTAAAATTAATAAAATTTTTGCTTGAAATTGATATCTGAGAAGTGTTTTCAGTGGCGTCACTTTAAAGGGGTACACCTCCAACCCCTAATCATTTCCTCAAATGTAACACTCTAGTATAGTAAAAGAAACAGTGAAGTATTTTATTATGAACAATGAAAATCTATGCTTTGATAAATGCAAATGTTGACGGTAACTCATTTACATAGCTTATGGACTTAATTATGTTATCATCATCTGCGTGATTTTTTTTTTACCTAATTTCAAATGAATCGGTCCTTCGTGTCCCAACCCTCGTGCCCTTTCCAATAATTAAGAGCAAGTGACACCAAT
Source organism: Timema poppense (assembly GCA_902141375.1). Classification (NCBI taxonomy): domain Eukaryota; kingdom Metazoa; phylum Arthropoda; class Insecta; order Phasmatodea; family Timematidae; genus Timema; species Timema poppense. Next base: position 203,145 of record CABFOV010000226.1, read on the forward strand.
GAATATTTTACATGATAAATAACATTGAGAACCTGTTTTTTTAGAGAAAAACGATCAAATGGTTCTTTACTGATAATATATTTTTGAAACTTTAATAAACTACTGTACATGAGAAAGTATATACCAGTAATTTACCATATATTTACTACATTCAGATATAATCTCTAATGGAACTGCATGTTTTCTTTCGGGAAACAGCGTTGTCGGGGAACCTGGCGGTCTAGGGGTAAGGTGTCAGACTTCTGTGCTGGTGGCCGGGGTTCAATCCTCGGTCCCGGCACAGATTTATCTGATTACCAAACCCTTCCTTCACCTCTGACAAGACATCTTGTGAATGTGGGGAATGCCAGGCCTCCACCGTGGTTCGGATCCCACGTTAAACTGTAGGTCCTCCATTTCATCTCACAATCACCCTACCATTACACACTAGCGTAAGTGCGTATAACCCGAACGGGTAGTAATACGCGGTGCTAATAATATTAATAATAATAACAGCGTTGTCATTCCCTTGCTTTCATGTCGTCAATCTTTCCTAATACAAGTTTCGTAGCACCGGCTTGTCTATGTTGCCAGTAGCTCCTTCTTACCCCAGCACACCACCTTCAGACATAACTGAAATAGAGGAGGTTTGGTAACAGTTAGCCGAAAGAGAGCAAAGATAAATGTTATCTCCACAAGAGCCAGTAATTGTCTCGAAGGTGATATTGGGTGCAATATAAACACACGTTCCATGCCCCACGTCTTAATGCCTGAAAATTTAAACTAGTGGGTTAGGGATGAGAAAGGTAGAAGAGTTTGTAAGATCATCCTCATTTGCGTTGAGATGAAGTGAAAAGAAATGTATTAAAAAATATCATCTCAATAAATTCAGCCATGATACAAGCACTGACAAACTCTACGTGTCAAAACTGACGCCCTTATTCTGACCCCCCTTAATTTGTGGGTCATAATAATTTTTAAAATTTCAAAAAGCTCTGATTCAATCAAGGCGAACCAACATTTATGATGTTCATCTAAGTATTAAAAAGAAAAGTCCTGACTCACTGACTGACTGACTGACTGACTCATCAACGCCCAGCCCAAAACCTTTGGACCTAGAAATTTGAAAATTTGCACAAAAGTTCCCTTTATTATGTATACAAGGAATAAGGCCGGATTTTTCGAAATTATCACGGGATAGGGAATAAAGAGGATTTATATTTTCACTTTAAAGTTGCCTTATTTCCCTAACTAAAATTATTAGAAACCTCAAATTTGGTATGTTAGTAGGTAATTATAATTAATAATAATATTTTCAGAATTTTCCGAAATTCCCACGGGATAAGTAATAAAAAGGATTTATATTTTTGTCTTAAAGTTGCCTTATTTCTTATTAGATCAACGCCCAGCCCAAACTCTTGGACCTAGAAATCTGAAATTTTGAACAGAGGTTCCATTTATGAATAAATAGTCATAACCCCCTTTGAATAACAACCTAAGTAATTTTACCCTCAGTTTCCGGATGTTACAAAAGGTGGCACGTGAGTCATTCAATAAAAAGTGAAAACGCGAACGAAGTCGCGGGCAATAGCTAGTTCAATTATAAAAACTTTGATTTAGACTGTAAGCCTTTAGATGTGTGAAAAGACACTCAAATTAACCCTGTTCAAAATTGAAAAAAAAAAAGCTTTCAACAAATTCAAACCAATCTTGGCACACACAAGACCGTGTTTCAATGTTCATTTAAAACTTTAGATTATACATGGTCATACTTGAGGTGTTAGCAGTCTCAAATAATAAAAACCAAAAGCAGTTTTATTTTTGTTTGGAAATTAAGGTTAAAAAAATTACTAAAAATATCTGAATTTATTACATATTTTTGTATCACTAAGCACTAACAATTTACTTGAGCAAAATTAAAATTTGGGTTTAAGTGTGTGTCGAGCTTTTTCGGGAAAATATATGTATTTTCTTTGTCAATGAAATTTTGTTTTAAAATAAAAATCGTGTAGAACCTTCCTTACTATTGCTAGTTTTATATATATATAAACCTTTATTCTATTTATTGAGGTTTTACTAAACAAACAAAAAATCACTACTTTAATAACTACAGTATTTTTTTAAGGGGCCATACAAATATTATACAAGGTATCAAAAAATATTTGTTATGTAACAAAAGTTTGTTAATCAATATAATGCAAACGAAACCCCCCTCAACCCCCACAAAACCTCCCTCCTCCCCAAAAGATTGTTAAAATTAATTCAAAACTCTCTTGAACTCACAGTTTTGAAAACTTTATATGTGTTATTTATCAAAAATAAACAGGTTCAAAAATAAATTATATGGTTTATTTTTTTTAAAAAAGATCAGGGAACTGGTTCTTTGGATCAATGACAAGAGTGGACTAGTAGAGAGGAGGTTGGGGGGCGGGGGGGGGGAGATGGAAATGGAGACTAGGAAAAAAAAAAGTAGTGAAATATGTATTGCCTTTCAATATCGTCTGGCCTACTCAAAAGAGAGCGATTTCTCTGTGATGGAGTGGGCAAAGTCCCATCTATTAAGTGTGTCCTGTGTTGGGCTAAAGTCCCTTTCTCCTCTGATCAGTCCCTCTTTGAATTCCCACGCTCGGGAAAGTCAAGATGGATAATGTTTCTGTGTCAATGGGCTACGGATGGCAAAGTGATGCACTTAATGGAATAGGCTAGAAATGGATACAATCAATTTAGTAAAAATGGTGGATAGGGGTAAGGGATGGAAGCTCTCCGTATTGGTCTTCCTTTAACCCCTTCAAACCCTTCTCTAAAATACATGTAAATTATATTTTATTGACTTTACAAAAATAGAAATCCAATAAATGTAGATATTGCTACATTCTCTGACCTTGAAAAAAAGATAGTATTCTGTTCGATTCTAACATCACCGTACAACAAATAGTACACAGCGTCTTACTACCCGTCCAGCCTAAACTAATTGAATAAGGATGAGTAAGGTAGGGTTCATAAGAAATAAACCCGCATTTTCTTGAACGAAGAGGCGTCAAAATTATTTGGAATAGCAACAACGCCCCCAAAAGGTGCATATAGCTGAAACTCAAACCCCGTACTTACTGTCACAAGCAAGCCAAACCAGACCAGATTGACGACTAGGCCCACGTGCTCACCAATGTGGGCATCAATATTATAAAAGTTATGTTTACATAGATTTCTGTGAAATTGTTGAATGGCTTTTTCTTTTTTTTTTTTGTTCCTATATTTTCTGACGATGATAAATGAACTCTTAGAATCATTCCATACCCATCCGTCTCACTGATATGTTTTATTGCTCTGACGAGAGGTGACAAACCGACTTGATGTGTGTCTTGGCACCATTCTGGGCCAGTACGTGCTCAAAGTACCGATTCAGAATTTTGATAGAAACCTCTTCTTTCTCATGGAATTGTTGTACCTCACATGGCCTAGTTATTACACACTTGGTGATCCAACATCACATTTGCTATGTACATGTTGTGTAAATACAACCCCTTGCGTGACCTTCACTCGCACACGTTTTATACACGTCCACACGCCACCATCTTACGCCCTCACTACCCTCCCTCTCGTCTGTAATCACCAGTCTCGCCAACCTCACGCAATAAGTTTCAGTGAGTCTCTAACAGAATATCTCCACAATATTGTCTTTCTATTTATTTTGCAAGGGACTTTAAAAACCATCGTTACAATACTGCATGTCCCTGAATATCTTTTACGTGGTTCCTTCCCGACTACCGTCACCAAACCATCCCTCTCCATCTTGTCCGTTGTTCCATTTCGAATATCTACCTAGTATCATCCTTGTGCTCCATATTACACGCTATATTCTCTTACTTTCATCATGTCACCCTCCCTCCCCTCCTTATGTTTGCGCTGCCTCGCTCTCACAATATTCATATAATCCTCCTCCTTCTCCCCTCCCCCCTCGCCCACTTCGCCCAAACGGTCATGTCACCCTCCCTCCCCTCCTTATGTTATCGCTGCCTCGCTCTCACAATATTCATATAATCCTCCTCCTTCTCCCCTC
>CABFOV010000226.1:208329-224407 GCA_902141375.1 Timema poppense
CCCTCCCCCCCCAAAAAAAACACACACACATATAACAACCCCCTCCATCGTCTCTCCGTTGAAACCTTTCATAGCTGCTCTCTTCCAGGTCATATTACTCCGTCATACCGCAGATTGGCTGCTGGCGTGGAATACTCAATGCTGTTTGATTTGCGGGCCACACCATCATAAATAAAGCTGTGCACGAGGGGGTGGGTATGAAACCTTGATTTTTTTTTTTACTCCAAGACTTGGAGCTATGCCCGAAAAATACACACACTCTCACCCCGTCCTCAACATTTTTTTCTATATCTATTTTTTTAAAGGATATGTGTTTTTCCTCGGGTTTTTTTGTACGGGCAAGGGGGGTGGGGGGGACGGAACCACCTGTCGTCTTCCATACTAATTTTGGAACCATCTTCTCATCGTTGTCTGGTGTTTTTGTTTTGGTTTTTGGTACGTGATATTCAGGAAAAAACTGGTCAGTTATTAGTATATTTCAGAGCTGCCGCCAATATATTTTAAAAGTCATGTTCTTTGCATGAACAAAACAACAAAATCCGGTAAAATATTTAAATATATTATTTTTACAAACAATACTAAGCCCACAACAAGTACCGTCCTCCTCAAATACATTGTTCACTTTGTTAAAATATTTTCTCCGAAAACGAGCACTTTATAACAAAAATTTTTAATTAAGCATCGCATTTTACTAACCGTTCGGGTTATACCTTCTGTAATAATTACGCTAGGGCTTTTAGGGTTTATCAAGGGAATATTTAGATAAATTGTACCCGCATTTGCGTGGAGGGAGAGTGGCAAAACAATCCTTAATACACCCGACCGAGAATCGAACTTCTATCTCCTCGTCATCGGTAATATAGTCTATGGTGAGAGTAGTAACTTAGACCATGAAGCCACTGAAGTGGGTGAAAATTAGTTTCCAAACACACACACAAATAATGATGAAGATAATGTAGAGATTACTTCGAACAACATATCATTTTACATGGTTAATTAGTTTAGATATTTGAGATCACTTAACTATCAATAACGATATTAGAGTGGAACTTAGAAAAAAAATAGTCAGGAAATGCACCCCCTTCTACTCGGTCAGTAAGTTGTTAACATCTCACATGCTTTCAAAAAATATAAAACTCAAAATATACACAACAATAATTTCACCGGCTTCTCTTTATGGGTGTGAAATGTGGTCTCTTATCCTACATGAAGAAAACATATCTAGGCTGTTCTAAAACAAGGTTTTGGTCCAAAAAAGGACGAGGTTACTGGGGAGTAAAGGAGGTTACATAATAATACGTTACATACCCTGTATCCATTGTGATATCTTGGTAGGATAGTAAAGTCTCGTAGACTACGGTGTGAAGAACACGCAGCGTGAATGGGAGAAGCCAGACCTGTTTTCGGGGTATTGACTGGCAAATCAATGGGAAGAGACCATCGGGAATACATACATACTTAGATGAAAGGATAACATCATAATAGGCCTTAAAGAGTTAGGATGTTATTAGGGAGACTGGATAGAACTGGCTCAAGTTAGGGTTAGTGTGTAATGAGGTGGTCTGGATAGAACTAGCTCAAGATTGGGTTAGGGTGTAATGAGGTGATCTAGATGGATTGGGGGGGCACCATTACATCGCATGTCCATTACATCGCGTTTTGGGAACAAATACATTGCAGGTCCATCACGTCGCATTTCTCCACCTCCAACACACAGATAACCTTAATCTGACGTACAACCAATAGGATCTAAGGGGCGTATATATATTATTACATCGCATGTTCATTACATCACGTATATGTTTAATTTGAAGATTATATTTTTATTTTATTATTTCATCCTTGATTTTTGTTGCACCATAGCAATTAGAATTTACAAATTCAAGTCTCCAAGTTTAAGGACATTAGATTTCTGTCACGTAAGAAACTCTCCGCCTCCCAAACGGATAATTTAAGGTGGTTGAAATACATGAGTGGATATACTAACTTTTGCTTTGTCTGGAACAGATGAATACTTTTTAAATCTAACTAACTACTTAACTTCAAGATGAGAGTCGGATACACTATCATTGTAATCAACTTTGCCAACAAGGGGAGTCAGGCACATAATCCTTTACAACCAAGCCTACCTTCATAGTGAGAGTGAAGCCTCGTTTATCATGTAACAAGTTGGATCCAGCATGTTGGAAGACAAGACATGTGGAAAAGTAAGCTGTGTTTATTCTAGCCAACTTGTTGGACCAACATCCTGGTTCCTCCATCTTTTTAAAATCAGTCTACACATTTCTAGCCATGGATAATGACGTATTACTTGCCGTTTCTTCATTTATTGTGATTAAAGGAAGTGTACTCTTGCAAAAGAACCAAAACTTAAAAAACGGTAGGGCGTTCGAAGTTTTATTTTGCTAGACGTAGAATTGAAGGTGTGTACATGGTAATAATGAGTTCCCTTAATTTGTAAAGTGGAGTTGATAGCTTTGTACACATGAAACATTACAAAGAACAGAATACTTTTGATATAGCTCAATTAAGAACCTAGTAGCCGAAGTTATTATTATTTATGGTTTTTAGTGAGGAATTCTCCATCTAGATATTATATCCTGAAAATTGAAAAAAGACACCTGGACACGGGTTCCGGGTTCGATTCTCGTGTCCAGGTGTAATTTTTCCATTTTCAGAATTTAAATCAATTAGTTTAACTGTATTAGCCTTGTTTCATTCCATGATCACAAAATTATGCAAGCCCCGATTTTAAAAGTTAAACTAATCTGAAAATAAAACGCATGCTATACCAAGGTTAGACACTCATCCAACTCGATAGCGCATGCCCAGAACCTCCCAAATCGGCTAACATGTTGGGTTGGTCGTTTATTATCTCTAACAAATGATCCAACACAACCCAACACAGCCGTTGGCTCTGACCAGCTCGCCCAACACCAAAATGTTGTCCAACATCCTCGACAAGTTGGGAGTGCGTTTATATTGTAACACAGCTTGTTGGGATCGTGTTGGCCAATATGGTTAGCTGTGTGTAGAGAGGCGGAGAAATGCGACGTGTTGGACCTGCAATGTATTTGTTCACAAAAAGCGATGCAATGGACATGCGATGTAATAGTATACATAAGGGGATCTGGTGGTCTAAGGGTTAGGTGTCAGACTTCTGTGCTGGCGGCCGGGGTTCAATCCTCGGTCCCGGCACAGATTTATCTGATTACCAAACCCTTAACATCTTGTGAATGTGGGGAATGCCAGGCCTCCACCGTGGTTCGGATTCCACGTTAAACTGTAGGTCCTCCATTTAATCTCGGAATCACCCTACCATTACACATTAGCGTAAGTGTGTATAACCCGAACGGGTAGTAAGACGCGGTGCTAATAATAATAGACTAATAATAATAGTATACACCCGGATGGAACTGACGGAAGATAGGGTTAGAGTGTAATGAGGTGGACTGGATATAACTGGCTGAAGATAGGGACAGGGTGTAATGATGTGGATTAGATAGAGCTAGCGCAAGATAGGGATAGGGTGTAATGAGGTGGACTGGATAAAACTGATTGAAGATAGAGATAGGTAGCATACTTTTAAAAGTGCGGCAATGAACCTCCAAGCCATAATGCCATAGAGTAAATAAGTTTCTATTTGCTTGCTAGTAAAAATATAAAATATTTAAACTCTTCTCCCAGATACAATTATTATGTCTGTTGATTTGTCTATCATTAAGTTAAATAGTAAGATTTTTATTGTACTTGTAATATTTTCCTAAATATATGAATCCAGGTATTTGGCCATTTAGAACAATAACGTTACTTGATATGTCACTGCCTGGAAGCATTTTTGGAACTAATTCGGTAAAATTATATTTCAAATATACTGGAAAGTTATTTTAAACGAAATTTGTTTATTGCTCTTCCATGTCAATCACTTTTTATTTTTAGCAAAATTTGTCATTGAAGAACTTTGTTTTACACTGTACTGATTCCTTTTGTGATATCCAGTTTTTTCATGGCAGGCGTCTGAGATTCTTTATTTATCGTTTGTCTATGTTTAAATCATAATTACATATCGAGCATTCTTTCCTATTCGGGTTTGTACGTAGTCACATACATCGACCTATCGACTTAAACATTACCTTTCGGTTAATCTTGATTAATTATTTACCGACCATTTATAAACGGAGAGAGAACCAATATAAATACACACAAAGAGTTTTATGCTTGTTAATATCTAGCTCGATATTTAAATATCATTACCCCCTATTTTTACTAATACCATTATCGAAATAATCGATGGTCAAACTACGCTTGGACCTAGCTGCAAACTTCTAATTATTGAAAACAAGGAATCGACATATAAAAATTGAATTTGAAGTATCCTAATAAGTAAAAGTAAGAATCATGGTGAGTATAGTTTTAATATAGTACAATATCCCTGTGGAGTGAGGTTTTTGATGAAAATTAAATATATTTTTATTTTTGCATATTCATTTTAAAATTATGTATTGCAGTTTCCAAAGTCGTTATGAAATTTAAAAAAATAATATATAGGGAAAAATTTTCCATTTCAAATACAATTCAGAGAGTTTAAAAATTTGTTTTTGTGTGAAATGTGGTGAAGCATGGATAGATGCAAAGTCCTACATCACATTCCACACACATCCACATAGTGTCTTTCCGCTTTGGCTGTGAAAATTGGCATTATTTTGCCACCGAAATGTGTCATGCATTGTTGGCTGAACATTCTCTCTCACCTGTATTTGTGTCATATTGTTATCGGCATCAACTTCATATTCAGGTTCCCGCTCGTATGAACTAGATGAAACTCCGTCATCACTGTCATTTATACTCATATCACTCGCGGATTCCCAATTTGAAATTATTTCATTCAACTCTTTTTCTGTTTGGATTCGTCTTTTGCGCGAAGATGCCATGATAAATACAACAATATAAAACTATAATAAGATTATACACATTCGAGCGTGGCAACTACCTTTATTTATAAATCTGTGAGTTTGCCTCCATAAATAAAACAGTAATATAAACTAAGGTATAAAAATGAATGTTCATGTGCAGCCACTAACTTTATAAACAATGACACAGCAAAAAAAACTGTCACAAATAAATCATGTGGAAACACAACTTCTAAAATAAACATAGATTTAGTCAACCAGGTGATTATGATAACCGTTTTGTGTAAAGGACAGTAGAGTCATCTATTAGCAAATATATAAACTAGTAAATGTCTAAAAATAGTTTCTTTAACATAACATAGATAGCAGCAAAGCATTAACATGGTTGAACGTTTATTTACGGCCATACTAATTTAGACAAACATGAAAACGTATATTTACGTGCATACTCCTAGGAAGCCATAACAAAATGAACGTAAATATACGTTCATACTCACCAAAGGGTTAATTTATACTTACTCTATAGCGTTATAAACTCGAAATTTCATTGCAACATAAGTAAGCCAACTATCCCTATTTTAATCTAGTTATATCCAGTCTACATCATTACAGGTGACCTGGCGGTCTAGGGCTAAGGTGACAGACTTCTATGCTGGCGGCCGGGGTTCAATCCTCGGTCCTGGCACAGATTTATCTGATTTACAAACCCTTCCTTCATCTCTGATAAGACTTGTATTAATCACAACTTGTGAATGTGAGGAATGCCAGGCCCCCACCGTGGTTCGGATCCCACGTTAAACTGTAGGTCCTCCATTTCATCTCACAATCACCCTACCATTACACATTAGCGTAAGTGCGTTTAACCCGAACGGGTAGTAAGACGCGGTGTTAATAATAATAATAATAATAATAATAATAATAATAATAATAAAAAAATATCGTTATTGATAGTTAAATCATTAACCATGTCAAATTATGTTTTCACTAATCTCTAAATCATTATCCTCAATCTGTGTTCTCTGTGTGATCATATACTGTGCTTATTTTTTAAAATATTAACCTCCAAAAAATTTTAAATATACTTGAAAATACTTAAATATCCTGTAATATGTTTTATACTTTTAATCTCAACAAACATGGATACAATCCTTTAAAAAAATGCAGCACTGGTACACTCTTTATTAGATTATTTCCCGTCCGGCGAAAAGCTTCTAGCGTTTACATAATACATTTTCAATCCTCGACGTCGTATTCCTTTTCTTCCTCAATATTTATTAATGAAATTAAAATAATAAATATATCTTTATTAGAATTTGTCATGATATAATATATTTAATTCGAAGAAAATATAGAATATATTACAATCTAGTTTCATTTTCATAGTCATGCTATGTGATAAAAAGTGTGTTCTATCGTGTGTTTTTTATGTATAAAAATATGTATTATCTATTCACACTAAAAAAACTGTGAATTTCAATTTAAAAGTTTATTTTGGTTTAAATACAGGCTCTTATAAAAATACACACGCAAATTTTAAACATTAATAATATTAATTTTGTAGTAACTTATTTTAAGATATTATCAGTAACATCGGTTTAAAATTTATCAATTATATTTTACTAAAATGTTTATGTGTACTACGCTCTAATTTAAATAAATGTATTTAAAAATTAAAAATAAAAGCTTAAATTTGATAAAGTGTTAATAGATAAATGCGGTAGTTAAAATTTGTAAACATACCCTTTTTTGTTCGGTTTATCAAATGTAAATATCAAACTGTAGCATATAAATACTATTTCTTATGGACTGAAAGTAAAATATTGAAAGGGATATGTTTATAAAATAATTTTAATAACAGGTATTTGTTTAACGTCTTTGTTTTACGTTTGTTTGACGTTAAACTGAGCAGGATCTTGCGACATTAATGATACACGACCGGTTTAGTAAACTAGTTAAAGATAACAGTACTATAAAATATATATTCATGTGATAAGGAGGATCAGGGGAGATAAAGGTACACCAACAAGATTGTGTTGTTAAGAAATAGGATAAATAATATAGTTATCATGGAGAGGAAAATTATACAGGTAGAGAGAAGTAGACTATGGCACAAAGCTAAGTAAGTCAATTAGAGAATAAGAGAGTAGGAATAAAAAAATATAGTAAATGGACAAACCTGAAATAAACAAAATGGAAAAAAATGTTACAACACAAATAGTTGACGTTATTTCTTCATAGTATATATCAAATCTGCATTGGCGTACTTTACAAAGATGCTGTAATACCTTAAAATATGTGAGTAGAGATTATTTATATTAATCTAAGTATAGTTTTACCCTGTAAAAACTATTTAATTTAAAGGTATTTTAATCTTAAAAATTTAATTAAATATTGTTCTGAATTAATTACTCGTAGCGAACTTAAACTATAGCGTATGTAGGGGGGATATTATATTTGAGATTCCAAAAGAAACTACGTTGATCCAAATTCTTAACGTTTATTTATCCCAAGGATTTAAAATGATTTGGGCTTTTAATTAAACAAAGTGTACATTTAGTACACAACATGAATCGAGGTAATTAACAGTTTTGGAAAATTCTTTTAACTATCTATTAATTATATGTTATTTTATAATCTATAATCTGGTACCAAGCCCTTTAAAAAAAAAATATTGATTAATTTTTGCTTTAAGCTATAGTTATTAAAATATCAAATTTTTTTTAGTCATAATTTCAAAACTTGTTACATTTCTTATTTTAATAACAACATTAAATATCTATGTATTTTGTTATTAGCCTTGATTTAAAATTTTTATTATTTTTGTTTTTATCGATTATTTTAAATATTGCCCTCATTTAGCTTTTAGCCATGATTTTAAATATTGTTGTGTGTTTGATTTTTAGTATCTTTTTTTAATATTGACACATTATATTTTGCCTCTACTAGCCATAATAGTAAATGCTGTTATATTTTTATTTTTAGTCATCTCTTTTTTTTTTACCTTTAGCCATATTTTAAATATTTATGATTTTAGACATTATTTAGAATATGCTTATTAATTTATTCTTTGTTTCTTTCCAGGTAAAAGACTTTAAAACGCTGTTTAACATTTGAAGGTAAGCTTTTTTTTAATTTTTAACGGTGATTGATACTAATCCTCTAGCAACTTTAAAACGCCGCATCTGTGGATACGCATACAAATATGTCAGTCTCATATTTTCCGGTTTAACAGGTGAAAGAAGAGGGGGCGGGGGCCCTTCCAAATCCCTATCCTTTGTACTGAGGTGGCTTTTACTAAATGCCTCTCTAATATTTCTTTGTGGGTGCACGTCCTTTAAATTATACCTTCCTCATCTCTATTACATTGCTGTAAAAAGTCTCTAGAGTTTTAGTAAAGTCAGCCTTAGTTATACTTAGCACTGCGTCTTACTACCCGTTCGGGTTATACTCTTAAGTACAGTAGCCCCATAGCTTCTTTGGTGCTGAGTGACAGCTCACAGCTGACAGCTGATGGCTTTGAAAAGTTACCATACCAAATTATGTATCCCTACGCCAAACCATATGATCTGCAAAAACATGTGTTTAGCAGCTGTCACTTCCGACAGTCAAAATTTAGGTATATACCTAAATGTTGACTGTCAGAAGTCAGCACCAAAGAAGCCATTGGGCTACTGTAATAATGACGCTAATGGGTTATAGGAGTTGGTAAGTTTGAATATAGAGGAAGTGAACACCATCTAGGGAAGACCACTCCCAGTTCACCCGAGTGAGATTCAAACTTCGATCTCCCTGTCATCGGCAGTCTAGCTCAACACGAAAATAGTGCGTTAGCTAACTACATCACCGAGGCGGGTAAAACATCAGCAGGGATTTTGATGAAGTAAAAAAAACAATATAAATAAATGACTCATCATCACTAGAACCCACACTGGTGGTCGAATGTTCTAATGCGTCAGTCTCGTATTAATCTATATTACCGGTGATGGGCAGATCGGGGATCAAATACCGGTAATATATACTGAGGGGTGATTGTTTCTAAACGGCTTGCCACTTTTATTCGCTTATTCGGATAAATTTCTTCTTAATTCTACCTTCTTAATTTTTACCCCCACTAAGATAAATACGACCACCTCTGTTATTTAGTGGTCAGAGTCCCTGGCTACAGATCCAGAGGTCTCGGGCTCGATCCCCGGCACTTCCAGATTTCTCTGTGAACAGTGGGTTTGGAACAAGGTCAACTCAACCTCAGGACAAAAGGAGCTACTTGAATTTAAAAAATATGGATCCGGTCTAGAAAACCGAGATAACGGCTGCATGCTCCGTTATGTTGACTACATGACATATTTTATCCACATATTTTAGCACTATCTTCACCAACAGATGGCGGCCACTCGGTTAGTATAGCTCACGCCATGAAGATGTTTTAAATGCAATTATTTATAGCGTTTGATTGGATAGTAAGACGTTATTTAAAAAAATCTATAATACCTAATCTATCAAAGAATCACTTGACACTAAAAAGCTAACTTTAACTTCAAAAATAGCATGATATATTTGTTTTTTTTTTTAAATAATCCAAACACAAATGTTTTTAGCCACAGCTTGGAACTAAAGCAGAGTCAGCAATGGTGTTCAACTTTTTTTTGTAAGCGTATCTTCAGATATAATATACCCTCAACTTTACACTAACAAATTTGTCGGTGCATAAGTCATACATATTAGAACATCTAGGAGAGAGAGAGAGAGAGAGAGAGAGAGAAAAAATTGTGTTTGCAGACCACATGTCCTTACATCTGGAGCTCTTATGGCTAGCCCCAAATCTGGTCCTGATTATTCAGTGTTTATTATGAACTAATATACATTTAAATTTTATCTACTCCCTAAAATCTTTTCGCGTACACTTAGGTTGAATACCACTGCTTTAAGGCATGGGTTCTTAACAAATTTATGCTTACAGAGCCCCTGCCTCCCAATATATTTCCCAATAGTACGTTTCTTTTCCACTAGACTATCGAAATCTTCATCATCATCATCATCATCATCATCATCACCAGTAATATTAGGTACCATTATGACTTCAAAATATATCAATAGTCTTTGTTTTAACCCGTTTCGTTGGCCTCATGGTCTAACGCGCTACTCTTGCATTAGACTAGACTGTCGATGACAGGGATATTGAGGTTCGTATCTCGATCGGGTGTGCTGAGGGTGATTTTTACTAAATTGTTTCCTACCCTCCTTCCACGTAAATTTAGTTACTTTACCTATCAATGTAACCTTCCTATTCTCTAAAACCATTAGCTTAATTAGTACATAAGCGTGTAAATCAAACGTTTAGTACGATGCGGTGCTTAAAAAAAGCATTGTTTAATTTACAAATGGATAATTAGAAAGAGAACCGTGGAAACAAAATGGCAAAGATGATTGTATAATATCTATATATAGGAAAACGGCAAATCACAAACACACTAGATAACTACAAATACCTACCAAGATTTTTGCTGTGTGTTTATTGCTCAATCAAAACATGGAATTTTAAATTGTTAATTTTCTTGAATCCCATACCCCTATTATTTGGTTTACATCCTGGCTATAAGCCCCTAAGCTTTGAGCTTAACGTTGGTAAAAACGCAAGTGTGTTGTTTTGAGTCGTGCAAAAACGCTTTAATACCATGGTTAGTAAAATGCTGTTCACAAAGAAAGAAAATTGTTTTGTTGGGGCAGTGAAGGGTGTATACAGTGAGTACACACGCATAAGAAGTTACAAACGGATCTCCCTTCCTCCCCCCTCCACAACCCCTACACCCACACACACACACCCAACCATGTAATCAATATATAATTATAATAAATATTATATAATTTTTATTTTGGTGAAGTTAAAGCCAGTGTCTTTTCTTACACTTAGCCCACTTTAAAATAAGGAATGTGCATTTAATACCTATGTACTAACTAGTTTATAATACCTGTACCAAAATAATAATAAACAATAAAAATATTTCCCACATATATAATTGTACATTCATGAACATATTAAAATAAAGTAAATGAGGAAAGTTAAACTAAATAAAGGAGAGAGGAAAACACCAATAAGAGACATTAAGGCGCACATTCATTCAACACATATTCACATGCCATTATATGACGCATAACATATCTAAAAATGATGGAAAAGGCAAATAATTAAAAAAAGAACTGATAATAATTGATACTAGGGTTGTATCTTCTTTTTTATTCCCTTCTCCTTATTTTAAATACTAGTATTCTTCTACGACAACGACATGTTTATGTGGTTTTTGAGCATCTTCAAGTCCTATTTGTATTAAAATTTATTGATTTTAGTTTTTATTATTGGAAAGTTTGCGAAAATTTTATCTGACTCATTAGAAGACCAATTATCACTACTCCTTACCAAATAAACATGAACATTTTTAGAAATGCTGATAATATTTAGTATTTATATAGATATAAACTGTTTAGAATATCCGCCACCCCCTACCCCCCGATCCCTTCCCGTCACTTGTTGTGCGAATTGAGTGTCCTCGTTTCACGTTCGTAATAGATGGGCTCCCTTATTGACGTTCAGACAAGATGATGAACTGAAAAGATCTATGTAAATGATGAAGGGGTGAAAAAAAAAAGGTAGTAGTAATGGAGATTCTAGGGGTCTGGTTCTTACGGAGAAGTTCCCCGTGTGCGAGTAATAATTCATCGAGTACGTGATGGTACTGGGTTCACGGCCATCAGGAGTAAAACACCGTATCTCCGGGAACCTTGTATATTTAGGTCTTAAGGGGACGCGGGAAAAGGCCAGTGATTTTCCTTTTTTTATGGCAAAACATTTTTTTTGGTCAACATAAATAAAATATCTCTCCAGTTATTATTATTATTATTAGCACCACGTCTTACTACCAGTTCGAATTATACGCACTTACGCTAATGTGTAATGGTAGGGTGATTGTGAGATGAAATGGAGGACCTACAGCGTAACGTGGAATCCGAACCACGGTGGAGGCCTGGTATTCCCCACATTCACAAGTTGTGATTAATACACGTCTTGTCAGAGGTGAAGGAAGGGTTTGGTAATATTGCTACAGTAGAAACCTATATTATAATCTTCTTCACATGGTGATATCAACAGTTACTGAATATCTGTCATGACATGACATGGCATTATCTAATAAACTTTTTAAAATGGGGAGAAAAAGTGGTCGTTAAATTCCAGAACACCCGTCCTTGACGGATATTCAAGACATATTGAGGTCACCTTGTGAAGAAAATTAAATTCTTTGTTTTTACTGGAGCAATATTTTATTTATTTTGACTGAAAAAAATGTCGTGCCATAAAAACTGCAAAAACACTGGCTTTTTTTTTTCGCGTCCTCTTCCACCGCACCTTAAGGGGACTGTCAAGGTATGTGAAATATTCTTAAACAGATGTTGCGCTTAGGTTAAAATATTGACATAGCCTTCAACAATACGCTAGTTTGATTCTTAATGGAACGATAACAATACTATTTTCTATGTCCCTATGTTTAAAAGTTGAAACTTTCCTTTAAAAAAAAATATATTTAAAAAAATGTATCGGTTAGTAATTGACACCTTAATTGCCCGAAAAACGAAAGTTTTAGTAGCCTACAATGAATAGTAATGATTCGGAATTATGTAATTTAATGCAAACTGTATTGTAATTGTCATTTTCCTCCTCTTCTGTTTTTTTTCCTACTGCCAAACAGCTCCACCAGTAACCGTATAAAACTCACAATCGTTTAAACTTGATAAAAGTCCACTATAGTTTGATCTTGGCGCGATATTTAAAAAATAATTTATCAGTAAATTACACTTATGTAAGTTTTCTTCTGAAAAAAACAACAACTTACTATCGTGTTAATGATAACCAACAATATTTGTATATAAATTTTAAACCAAAATTACAATCCGACACCTTATCTCAGTCGGTAGCATGTCTCTCTACTGAGATCCTGGCATGGCCAGAACATTTGTCATTGGTGAAATGTGGATTTACCCTTTCACATTGATAAATTAGCGGCCGGGGACTTGGTGTTGTGCCTGTTTTAGTATTAATTTAGACAATAAGGCATATGAAGCTACAACAGGTCCAGTAAGCCATTATTGGGAAAATATATGACTTGAATAAAAATCTGAGAGAGGCTGGAAACAATATTGAACGTAAAATAAATTTTTAACAAAATTATTATTTCCATTTAAAAAACTGATTGAAAAAATTAGATCATTAGTATTTATCAAGTTATTTATTTATTTGAGGTATTTAACGTGTACTTTATAGATCAACTGATTATATCAGCACACGAAAATTTCTATGAGCGAGAGTGAAAGGACCTTCCAGGGATATTTTACAGCCACAATCGACATGGGACTGACTGCTTTACTTCCCCTCCGAAGAAAGTCTTGCTACGGATTTTTACCGTTCAGGAAAAATCTGTCGACCCTGGCTGGGTTCGAACCTACGAACATCTTAGCCCAAGACACCAAAGTTTGACAATTATTAGTAAACTACCATAAATTTGATTACTAGAGTAAAAAAACCAACAACATAGATTCAACCTAAATTGAATGGTTTAATAACCCACCTGTTAAAAATTTGCTAAAATTATTATGTTCTAGGGCATACATTTCACTATAGACTGGATTGTTAAAGATTTTGAGGTCTGGGGAATCCCGGTCAGATTAACTGAAATGTTTGCCAATTAAATTGTTTTCCATTCTTCTCTTATGTAAATGCGCCTACTTTTCCCTGATATTAATCTTACTCATTGATAACACATTAGAATAATTAGTTAATATGATTGGCCCTTTTCATTTGGCGTGGAGCTGCAGAGCCACGGGAACAAACTGTTATCTTCAAGAATGTTTATTGTTTTGCGATTTTCTTTGCGGAAACCGTTTTTTAAAGAATAGAAGAATGTTGATTAAGTTATACTTTTTATACACCCCCTCTATAGTTTTAATGGTGATCAAATATCAATAATTTTGACATGTTTCAATAGAAAACTGCTGGGTTGATAACAAAAAATAAGAAAATGTAACAATTAATAAACATTGATACATTATCTTAGAAGGGGTGTTGAATTATTTAACATAAAAATTTCACTCGTTCTCTATAAAAGTGATATTTACAAAGGTATGATTTTTCCACAAATCCTGTATGGTAGCTAGCGTTATCTACGGTTTCAGTGATCCATCTGTGTTTGTTGGCGCGGAAGGATACTTTAGTCAGTTGTGAAGCCACTCCATGCCTCCCACCATCCCGCAAAATAGTTTTTAAACTTGCACTCGACAGGACCAAAGGCATTAATATGCTTAGAGCTCGAACGTGATGGCAAATAAATACATTTAGGTTATATTTATTTTCACCTCCAAATCTACATAATCTATTGTAACGTTCGATCTATCACTAATAATATATACATGACTCCTTGACCTTGTCACATACATTCTCTCCAGACCCACATTTTGGCGTCCCTTACATCTCTGCCACCCTCTCTATAATACCAGTTTCACCCTACCTTCAACATGTCACTACACTCTATTCGAGACCGGAGTGGTGGTAACAAATGGTGGTGGTGGTGGACAAGAAGATTTTTTTTATCGCAAAAATTGGTTAAAATAAAGTAATGTTCCTACACCTTATCTCATTCGGTTGCGTGTCTATTTCCTGAGCTAAGGGTCACAGATTCGATTCCTGGTATGGCTGAAAAAATTATCATTGGTGAAATGTGGGTTTGCCCTTTAACAGTGATGAATAAACGTCCGAGGGACTGTATGTTGTGTCTGTCCTAGTCTTAAGTTAGATTATAATTCATGTGAAGCTACGACAGGCCTAACAAGCCGGTAGGGGGAAAATATATGAATTGAATAAAAAACTGACCTTGGTCATAAACTGGAAACAATAATTGATGTAATGTAATGGTTAAAAGACAATGTTAACGCATGTGGGAGGGGGAATTATTATTTTATTAGTAATACTATACGACATATCATTAAAATGTTTAAGTAAATGCTTATGATAATACTTCACTAAGGATTTCTGTTTAATTGGATTTTTCGTAACCTACTTAAAGAACAAAAGATTAACAAAAGTGAACCGTTATGTCTAACTAGGCGTGTTCAAATACAAATATAAGTTAGCAAAAAAAGTTAGTGTGCTGAGTGAGTAAAACGAGCAAAGAAAAACTGGGCAAAATCTAACTGAAGTCCAGCACACGCAATAAGAACTATTGCAGTACACGTCCCCACGGTCACCCTCAATAATATATGTCATTAATCAAGAACGTGACTACACCTCTGGTTTGATTATTAGACAACATATTTTAGTTGCAATATCCTACCTAAGGATGAAAGTATGAAAATGGTAAATACAAACATAATAGTCGAGAGATTTTTAATAAGATTCAAAAAGACATGGACAACATTTTATTGAAAGCGATAACCTCAAGAACGAACAGTAGCTCGTGGCTAACAATGTCACAAAAGTATGTTTTTTTTGTAACGTGATTGTGGTAACAGGAAATATTATAGTATGTGGAATAATAAATGTATAATAATATTTAGCACCGCGTCTTAATACCCATTCGGTTTATACGCTTTTAAGTACTAATTACTCTAATGGATTGGGAATTGGGAAGGTTGAATTAGAGGGAGGGAACCCACATTTGCGTGGAGGGAGAGTGGAAAACCATTTAGGAAAAACCACCCCCATTTCACCCGACCGAGATTCGAACCTCGATCTCCCCGTCCTCAGTAGTCGAGCTCAAAACGACAAGCGCGTTAGCCAATTACGCCACCGAGGCGGGTAATAATAAATTAAAAAATAATATATCCACACTTGTATCTCCTTTATAACTGGCCACCAAATATATATATATTTATTTGTAACTTAAAGAACGAGACAAACCAAATATTAATTTAAAAATAAACTGCTTTTTTTTTGTAAATAAAAGCTTTTGGACTTAATCGAACATTGTTTGTATGACGTAATCAACGGCCTTCGTTACGTCTTGTTCACCACATTAATTTGTGAAGAAAATGCAACCTTTAAAAAAACTTATTTGTAAAGCATTTTTAAGGGAGCCACAGACACCGCTTCCACAAAAAAAAAAACATCTACCCAGTTTACTTTAATAAGT